>SJYC01126370.1:0-21548 GCA_006408675.1 Madoqua kirkii
ATCTTTTCACGTGTCTCTTGGCCATCTGTATGTCTCTGGAGAGATGTCTACTTAGATATCCCATTTTTTGTTTGAGTTGATTATTTTTTTGATATTGAGCTGTATGTATATTTGGGAGATCAATCCTTTGTTGGTCATATTGTTTTGCAAACATTTTCTCCCATTCTATAGGTGTCTTTTTTTTTTTTTAATGGTTTCTTTTGCTGTGCAAAACCTTTTAAGTTTAATTAGGTCCCATTTGTTTATTTTTGTTTTTATTTCCTTCAGTCTAGGAGCTGGATCCAATAAGATACTGCTGCAATTTATGTCAGAGTGTTCTATGTTTTCCTCTAGGAGTTTTATAGTACATGGTCTTACATTTAGGTGTTAATCCATTTTTAGTTTATTTTTTTGTATGGTGTTAGCATATTAAAAAGCAGGGACATCACTATGCTGACAAAGGTCCGTATAATCAAAGCTATGATTTTTCCGGTGAGAGCTGGACCATAAAGAAGGCTGAGAGATGAAAAATTGATGCTTTTGAATTATGGTGCTGGAGAAGACTTTTGAGAGTCCCTTGGACTGCAAAGAGATCAAACCAGTCAATCCTAAAGGAAACCACCCCTGAATATTCACTGAGAGGGCTAATGCTGAAGCTGAAGCTCCAAAACCTTGGCCACTTGATGTGAAGAACTGACTCACTGGAAAAGACCCTGATACTGGGAAAGACTGAAGGCAGGAGGAGAAGAGGACGACAGAGGATGAGATGGTTGGGTGGCATCACTGACTCAATGGACATGAGTTTGAGCAAGCTCCGGGAGCTGGACAGGGAGGCCTGGCGTGCTGCAGTTCATGTGGTTCAGAACAAATCGGACACAAATTAGTGACTGAACATGGTATTAGAGAGTATTACTAAGAAGAGTTCTGGAACACAATAGGTGCTCGATAATGTTAGCTGAAAACTGAATGATGGCAGTTGCGGTCCTTGTGGATCAGATTGTGTTCTGGGCAGTTTACACATATTATCTCATTTTTCACTTGTAGAAATTGAGGCCCAGAGAGGTTAATGATCTGCCCAGTGATACCAACCCAGTGATAAACTCCGTGTGACTCTGTGCTGGTATGTTTTAATGGTGGGTGTGACATGGAGGAAGGGTCTCCCACCAGTCACCCCTTAAGAAACTTACCTTGAACTTGATCTCCTGGTTCCAAAGGACCAAGCAGAAGTGGGTGCTAGGGTCATGGGAGTTTCCCCAGGGAGCTTCATCTGTGAGCTTCACAAAGCCTCCTAGATCTAGCTTTTCCACATGCTGGGAGCACAGAAGACAGAGTGTGAGTGCCTCATCCCCCCCAGCAAGGACATTCTGTCCACACCCTTTGTTAGGTCCTGGGGTCAAGGGCAGGCCAATTCTTGAGGCTTCATTTCCATCCTTACCTTAGTGTCCCGATTGCTGTTGTAGAAATAGAGAGTCAGGCCCTGAAGGCCTGCCCAGAACTTCTTGTAATCCTGTGGACCAGAGGTGGAGAGAGGGAGGTGAGGTGGCAGCGCTGGGTACCTCCATCCCTCTCTATCTCAGGACCTTTGCAACTGCTGGCCTCTTTGCCTGAACATGCTTCTCCCAGATCTTTACATGGTTTCCTTCATCACCTGCAGCCACCAGGGCAGCCCACAGAGAAAGCAGACACACTAAAATCTTTCAGAGAAGAGAAATTAGCACCCTCAGGTAGAGACAGACCCTGGGCCAAGAGATTGCAGAGGAGAGAGGACTTCAAATTGCTAAATCAGGGAAGACTTTCTGAAAGAGGAAGTAAATTAATGAGTCTGTAAGGGCTTCCCTGGTGGCTCAGATGGTTGAGAATCTGCCTACAATGCAGGAGACCAATGAGGGCTCGATCCCTGGGTTGGGAAGATCCCCTGGAGAAGGGAATGGCTACCCACTCCAGTATTTGGACAGAGAAGCCTGGTGGGCTACAGTCCATGGGGTCGCAAATAGTTGGACATGACTGAGCGACTAACACTTTCACAATGAGGATAGCACTTATATTGACAGTGATCATCTCTCCATTGAGCCACCTATTGATTCATCCATCCATCCATTCTTTTATCCACTTATGTACTCACCTATCCATCCACCCACCTATGTACAGGCATGCTTTATTTTATTGCACTTCACAGATATTGTGGGATTTTGTTTTTAAACAGAGATCTGTGGCTATTTTGAGTCAAAGAAGTATCTACTGGTGTCATTTTTCCAAAAGCATTATTTTTAAATTAAGCTATGTACATTGTCTTTTTAGGATACAGTACTATTCCACATGCCCTAGAGCCCATGCTCTGCCAAAAGAGAAGCCACTACAATGAGAAGTCCGTGCACCACAACTAGAGAGTAGCCTCCCCTGATTAGAGAAAGCCCTCAGACAGCGACAAAGACCCAGCACAGCCAAAAATAAATCAGTAAACAATTAATTAAAAAGAAAGCAGATGATTTTTAAAAAGATATAGTGCTATTACATACAACAGGGTACAGACTAGTGTCAACATAACTTTTTTAAAGCATTGGGAAATGAAAAAAATTCATATGGCTCACTTTATTGCAATATTTGCTTTATTGTGGTGATCTAGCACCAAATCTGCAGTGTCTCCCAAGTATATTTGTGTTTATCCATCGTTTCACCTGTCTGTTCTGGAGACGGACATGGTAACCCACTCCAGTACTCTTGCCTGGAAAATCCCATGAACAGAGGAGCCTGGTAGGCTACAGTCCATGGGGTCGCACAGAGTTGGACACGACTTAACGACTTCACTTTCACTTTTCACTTTCATGCATTGGAGAAGGAAATGGCAACCCACTCCAGTGTTTTTGCCTGGAGAATCCCAAGGACAGAGGAGCCTAGTGGGCTGCTGTCTATGGGGTCGCACAGAGTCGGACACGACTGAAGCAACTTAGCAGCAGCAGCAGCAGCAGCACCTTTCTGTCCACCCACTCACCCGTCTGTCCATCTATAGATACATCCTAGATACACACATACATTTCTGAATGTGTGTACACTATCATTTACTGAAGAACTACTGTGTGCCAGGCACTGGGAAGAAAGCAGTAAGTGAACAAACTCATCTGCTTTGTCATACACCAGCTGTGTATGACACTGAATGCTGTTTAAGCTCTTTGTGCCTCAGTTTCACCACCTATAAGATAGTAGATAATTATAGTACCTACCTAGGACTTCCTTGGAAGTCGAGTGGTTAAGACTCTTGGCTTCCACTGCAGGGGGCATGGGTTTGATCCCTGGTTGGGGAACCAAGATCCCCTACATGCTTTGAGGTGTGTTCACTGATAAATAAACCCTCTTTCTTAACCCCTGAGATCTCCTGCCTCTGGCGCTTTCTAGGCTGGGAAGGATTTGAATGCATGAAGGCAGAAGGAAAGGAGGAAGCTTCCAGGGCAAAGGCAGGGAAAAGGGTGCTTGGTTTGGGTCCTAGTGGCGGATGAGGGTGGGCCTTAGTGGAATGGAGGAGTTGAGCTTTATTCTGAGAAGGACACACACACACCACACACACTCATTGGGCCCCTGACTGGCAACAGCCCCCAGTACCTCTCACTGTCCCCACCAGCAATCTGTATGGACCTTGACCCCTGTGGCTAAGGTTTGCAGAGTTAGTTCAGGGCTGGGGGAGGAGGGATGCGGGGGATAGGGAGGGGTGTCAGAAGACACCCCGCAGCCCCACCCCCCGCCACCATTATTTGGACAGAGAAGCCTGGTGGGCTACAGTCCATGGGGTCGCAAATAGTTGGACATGACTGAGCGACTAACACTTTCACAATGAGGATAGCACTTATATTGACAGTGATCATCTCTCCATTGAGCCACCTATTGATTCATCCATCCATCCATTCTTTTATCCACTTATGTACTCACCTATCCATCCACCCACCTATGTACAGGCATGCTTTATTTTATTGCACTTCACAGATATTGTGGGATTTTGTTTTTAAACAGAGATCTGTGGCTATTTTGAGTCAAAGAAGTATCTACTGGTGTCATTTTTCCAAAAGCATTATTTTTAAATTAAGCTATGTACATTGTCTTTTTAGGATACAGTACTATTCCACATGCCCTAGAGCCCATGCTCTGCCAAAAGAGAAGCCACTACAATGAGAAGTCCGTGCACCACAACTAGAGAGTAGCCTCCCCTGATTAGAGAAAGCCCTCAGACAGCGACAAAGACCCAGCACAGCCAAAAATAAATCAGTAAACAATTAATTAAAAAGAAAGCAGATGATTTTTAAAAAGATATAGTGCTATTACATACAACAGGGTACAGACTAGTGTCAACATAACTTTTTTAAAGCATTGGGAAATGAAAAAAATTCATATGGCTCACTTTATTGCAATATTTGCTTTATTGTGGTGATCTAGCACCAAATCTGCAGTGTCTCCCAAGTATATTTGTGTTTATCCATCGTTTCACCTGTCTGTTCTGGAGACGGACATGGTAACCCACTCCAGTACTCTTGCCTGGAAAATCCCATGAACAGAGGAGCCTGGTAGGCTACAGTCCATGGGGTCGCACAGAGTTGGACACGACTTAACGACTTCACTTTCACTTTTCACTTTCATGCATTGGAGAAGGAAATGGCAACCCACTCCAGTGTTTTTGCCTGGAGAATCCCAAGGACAGAGGAGCCTAGTGGGCTGCTGTCTATGGGGTCGCACAGAGTCGGACACGACTGAAGCAACTTAGCAGCAGCAGCAGCAGCAGCACCTTTCTGTCCACCCACTCACCCGTCTGTCCATCTATAGATACATCCTAGATACACACATACATTTCTGAATGTGTGTACACTATCATTTACTGAAGAACTACTGTGTGCCAGGCACTGGGAAGAAAGCAGTAAGTGAACAAACTCATCTGCTTTGTCATACACCAGCTGTGTATGACACTGAATGCTGTTTAAGCTCTTTGTGCCTCAGTTTCACCACCTATAAGATAGTAGATAATTATAGTACCTACCTAGGACTTCCTTGGAAGTCGAGTGGTTAAGACTCTTGGCTTCCACTGCAGGGGGCATGGGTTTGATCCCTGGTTGGGGAACCAAGATCCCCTACATGCTTTGAGGTGTGTTCACTGATAAATAAACCCTCTTTCTTAACCCCTGAGATCTCCTGCCTCTGGCGCTTTCTAGGCTGGGAAGGATTTGAATGCATGAAGGCAGAAGGAAAGGAGGAAGCTTCCAGGGCAAAGGCAGGGAAAAGGGTGCTTGGTTTGGGTCCTAGTGGCGGATGAGGGTGGGCCTTAGTGGAATGGAGGAGTTGAGCTTTATTCTGAGAAGGACACACACACACCACACACACTCATTGGGCCCCTGACTGGCAACAGCCCCCAGTACCTCTCACTGTCCCCACCAGCAATCTGTATGGACCTTGACCCCTGTGGCTAAGGTTTGCAGAGTTAGTTCAGGGCTGGGGGAGGAGGGATGCGGGGGATAGGGAGGGGTGTCAGAAGACACCCCCCAGCCCCACCCCCCGCCACCATTTCCTTGAGAAAGTCTCTAATCCTGTTTATATCTGAGATTCAGAAAGAGACCAATAGAGCCAAGTGGGGAGAGACACAGAAAGAGAAAGAGCTCAGATCAGAGACAGACAGACAGACAGAACCTTTCCCAGCCCCCAGTCTAGGCCTTGCCCCAACCAGCTCCTACCTCACCCGCCTCAGCAGGCTGGGGAGGCTAAGTTCAGAGAGGTGCCGGACTTGCCCAGGGGCCACCCAGCAGTGCCAGCTCCCCGGCCTGTCTTACCCGATCTCGGGGTCCCTTCTTCTCCAGGAAGCTCTCATAGTAGTGCAAGGGCAGGGCACTCTTGGGCTTGGGGACCCGGGGCGGGCTCAGGGCCAAGGCCATGACGGGCCAGGGTCCTTGGCCCGGCCTGGCCTCTCCCTCCAGCGGGTGCTCCAGCTGAGCCAGGAAGCTGAGAAACAGGTTCCAGGGGAATTTCCTCTCTCTGTCAGCTCCAGAGCTCCCTCCCCTGCCAGCCCTGGGTGGGGGCTGGGCCACGCAGGTCCAGGGATTCTAGGGAAATCCCGGTCTCTCTGGTCCCTGCAAGAAGTCAGGGAATCAGGGAGGCCTGGTTGGAGTCAGGGAACAGAGGAGGGAGCTGCTGGGGGGCTGTTGGTATGGTGTGGGGGCATCAACAGGGGCACTTGCCTAAGCAAAGACCTGGAAGGGAGAGAAAGGAATCTGGTGCCAGAGCTATGAGGCAATGAGACTAGAGAGCGACACAGCGTCCAGGAGGCCTGTTAGGCTGCCTGGACATTAGCAAAGTCTGGCTTGTATTTACTCAAAAATCTTGCAGAGATTTTGACAGGAATAGCACTAAATCTGTATATCAGTTGGGGGAGATCAGGCTTTTTTAAATTTAATTTTAGGCAGTGCCACAAGTGGGATCTTAGGTCCCTGACCAGGTATGGAACCCATACCCCTCTGCATTAGAATGTATAGTCTTAGCCACTTGACAGCCAGAGAAGTTCCAAAACTTGATAACTTTTGCATACTGTGTTGAGTCTTCCAACCCACAGATATGGTCTTTCCCTTTTCCCTTCCTCCCTCCCTCCGTCCTTCCCTTGTTTCTTATTGAAGTATAATAATATTATATTAGTTTCAGATTCTCTTCACTTATTTAAATCTTTGATTTCTTTTATCAGCATTGTATAGTTTTCAGTATCCAAGTCCTGTATCTGTTTGGTTAGATTTACTCTAAGCATTTCTTTTTTTCTTTCTATTTCAAAACATTATAAGTAATGTATTTTCAAGTCCAGTTTTCATATACTCATTATTAGCATACAAATATGCCATTGATTTTTGTGTGCTGATCTCTTATCCTATAACCTTTTTGAATTAACTCTCTCCTTAGTTCTAGGGGCATGTTTGGGAGATTTCTTGAAATTTTGTACACAGATCATGTCGTTTGCAAATAGGGTTAATTTTTAATTTATATGCCTCTTATTTCTTTTTCTTGTCTTATTGTAATGGCTAGCACTTTCAGGACTCTGTTGAATAAGAACAGTGAGGGTGGATGCCTTTCCTTGTTCCCAGTCTCAGTAGGAAAAGTGTTAAGTCTTTTACTGTGAAGTACAATGTTACCTGAAGTTTTGTCGATGTTCTTCATCAAGTTGATGTAGTTCCTCTCTGTTCCTGGTTTGCTGAGAGTTTTTATTATGAGTGGGTGTTGAATTCTATCAAATGCTTTTTTTTTTTCATGAATAGATACGCTCTTGTGACATTCTTCTTTAGCTTGTGTATTAGCTTTCTGTGGTTGCTGTAATAACTTATCATAGATATAGAGACTTAATACAACACAAATGTATTATCTTACAGCTTTGTAAGTCAGGATTCCTATTGTGGTTCTCATGAAACTAAAATCAGGGTGTTGGCAGGACTATGTTCCTTATTCTTTTTTTTTTCTTTTAAGTATTAATTTATTTGGCTGTGTTGGGTAGTGCATGAACTCTTGAGTTGTGGCGCTCAGGCTCAGTTGCTCTGCAGCATGTGGGATCTTAGTTCCCTGACCAAGGATCGAACCTACATCCCTTGCATTGCAGGGTGGATTCTTAACCACTGGACCATCAGGGAAGTCCCTGAGGGCTGTGTTCCCTTCTGAAGCCTCAAAGAATGAATCTATTTACTTGCTTTCTCCAGCTTCTAGCTTCCCCCATTCCTTTCTCTATCTATAAAGCCAGCAATAGTGGGTAGAAACCTCATGTTACATCAGTCTGAATTCTTCCCCAGTCACCTTTCCCTGACTCTCTTTCACATTTAAGGATGCCTGTTATTATATTGGACTCAGTAGATAATCTAAGATCATCTCCTTATATTAAACAATTATTACTTTATTTTAATATCTCCTTAGTTTAATTTGATTAGCAACTGTAATTCCATCTGAAAACTTATCCCCTTTGCCATGTAACCTAAATATTCCTAGACCTTGGGGGTTTGGACATTGAGATCTTTAGGGAGTCATTGTTCCACCTACCACAGTCTCTTTAATACAGTGGAAAACACTGATTGAATTTGAAATATGGAAACAGCCCTGCATCCCTGGGATAAACTCTACTTTCTTATGATGAATACTTCTTTTTATATATTGCTGAATTCTATTTATTAACATTTTTTAAAGATTATTTTTTTCTGGATTCACGAGGGATAGTCTGTAGTTTTGTTTATTTGAACTCTCCTTATCTGGTTTTGATATCAGGATGATGCTAGCTTCATAAAATGAATTAGAAAGTGTTCCTTCTTCAATTTTCTGGAAGAGATTATGTAACGCATGCATGTACGCTAAGTCGCTTCAATGTCCGACTCTTTACAACCCCATGAACTGTAGCCTACCAGGTTCCTGGGTCCATGGGACTCTCTAGGCAAGAATACTGGAATGGGTTGCAGTTTCCTTCTCCAGGGAGATTATGTAAAAGTGGTGTTAATTCTTCTTTGAGCCTTCATAGAATTTTTCACCTGGGCCTGGAGATTTATTCTTTGGGAGTTTAATTTTTTCAATTATTTTTTTCCCAAACAAATTAATATTTTTATTAGCATGGTAAAAAAATATGTTTTTAAACACAGGAGATTTTGGCCTCAGATACTTGTTAGGTCCTGCCACTGAAATTAACTTGTAGCTAAACAACTTATGAACATAGTGGTTATACCTAGTCCCTTTTGGGGGACTTTTAAAATTACAAATTCAATTTCCTTAACAGTTCTAGGACTGCCTGGACTTTATACACGTAGCAAAAATAAGCCTTGGAATTCACTGAAGAACTGTGTAACTCTTCCTCTCCTGAACTGTCTGGTAATGTTGATTACACTACCCGCTATTTAGGGGTGCTGTAAATTGTTAATAGTTGATAAGGTCACAGTGGCTAATTTATCAAAGGCAATGGGGATTCATAGAAGGATTTAGAGCAATGGAGGGAGGTGGTCGTAGTTGCATTTTAGTAAGATTCCTCTGGGTCCAGGGTGGGAGATGTAAGGGGTGTGTGTGAATATGGAGGATTGAATCTCCAGGAAATGATCCAGGTGAGAGACGCTGGAGATTCAGCCCTGGGTTTTAGCAGAGAGGCAAAGAGAAAGTAGACAAGGCCATGGGCAAATAAACTGAGGCCATTTGAGCTCTGTTGAGTCTAAGCAGCTGTGTGCTGTGGTCAGTCACTCAGTCCTGTCCAACTCTTTGAATCTCACGGACTGTAACCTACCAGGCTCCTCTGTCCATGGAATTTTCCAGGCAAGAATACTGGAATGGATTGCCATTTCCTTCTCCAGGGGATATTTGCGACCAAGGGATTGTATCCATATCTCTTGAGTCTCCTGCATTGGCAGGCAGATTCTTTACCACTAGTGCCACTTGGGAAGTCCCCTAAGGGGCCGGAGATGCCTATTTGATGGCTGGACCCTGGGTGGGTGGTGAGATGACTCCAAAAGGAGGTTTGGGCTGGACACAAAGTGAGTGTCAGGGAACATTATCAAGTTAAGAAGAGAAAAACGGATTTTTCTTTGAGCCAAACTGAAGATTATAACAGGAAGCAGATTTTCTGAAAGCTCTGAGAACGGTTCCGCCTGTTAGTAGGCACAGTCATATATATTTCATTTATGCATGCATGCCTGCTGCGTCACTGATTCCCTGATCAGAGATTGAACCCACGCCCTCTACGGTGGAAGCATGGCTTCTTAACCTCTGGACCGCCTTGAGACAAAGGATCATACATCAAAATGACATACTGATATTTACATAAACTTCACTAAGGATACATAGTCCAGGTAAGCAGCAGACCATCATGACCCCTACAGAGCTGGGAAAGAACATTGTTCTTTTAAGAAGATATATTGTCAACCTTAAAAAAAGAAAAAAAAAAAATGGAGAAGGAAATGGTAACTCATTCTTGCGTGGGAAATCTCAGAGACAGAGGAGCCTGGCGGGCTACAGTCCAGGGTGTAGCAGAGTCCGTCACAACTGAACACACATGCATGGCTGATTCACTTCGTTGTACAGCAGAAATTAACACAACATTGTAAAGCATTATCTTTCAATTTTTAAAAAATGGGGAAAAAAAGAAATAAAATGTTAGAAAAAGAAAAGAAAAGAGATCTTTACTGTGGAGCAGGAGTTCCTATCTTTCCATCTTTGAGGATCTCTGGTTAATGTGTTACACAGATTAGCAAGAGAGGGAGGGAAGAGGTCCAAACAAAGAATTGTTGTTTACTTTTTCTTGTCCTACCTTAAAATACAAATCTTATTGCATCATGAGTAATAATAATCACTCACATTCCCCAGCTCTTACTTTATGTCAAGTTCTTTAACAACTCTGAAGTAGGAGTTGTTTTCCGAGGAGCAAACAGAGAGGTGGAGACACAAGGCCAAAGTCACAGAGCTGGGAAATGGTAGAGCAAGATTTGGAGCTAGGTTCACTTTTATTTCAGACCACTGTGGCTGGACAGCCCTGTCCCTGACAGCCTGTCCCCTCTTTCAGACCGGCGTCGAGTACACCCATCTGTAGCTGAGTCCAGCAAAAAAATTGCCGTGCAGCTGGAGGGAGACCCTGCCCAGGGCTTTCAGCCCTCGCTGGGGTTGGGGAGTCCCAGCGCTGGGAGGTGGCCCTGCGCCTCGGGGCCAAGGTCCTGGGACAGGGACCAGAGACAAAAGAGCAGCAGCTGTCCCGCGCACTCCTAGCCAGTCTCCGCCCACGTGCATCGCGAGCTGAGGGTTGGGTGAGAGAGGTGGGGGCTGCTGACTGGTCGAGGAGGAGCAATTTAACGCTTGATTGGCGGGAGAGATTCCACCCTCTATCGTCTATTGGCTGGAGATGAAATAACCCAGTTATAATTGGCTGGCGGGCTCAGGGGCGATTCCAATCAAGGCAGTCGAGGGCCGCTGGGAGGGTGGAAATTAACCCTTTAGAGAATGCTGCTGGGCTTGGGTACTTTAGAGTCGAGGCGCCTGGTTCTTTAATTCTGGCTCGCAGCCCCAGGTGGGGCTCATCCTTGCAGGCCTCAGTGTCTTCCTGGTACCAACAGCTGAGGCCTGTGGGTCCCTCATTAGGAGTGATCGCGGATCTCAATTTCCCCGCTAGTCTTAGCGGGTTGAGCCCCGCTAAGTCCCTCAGCCCCAGGTCTCAGTCGGTGTCCTCGGGTGGAATCATTGGTTCTCCGAAAGCGGAAGCCCCCGGCCTCAGTGTTTCCAGTGGTGCCCCGAGCTCTCGGTTACCACCTCCCTCCCACAGAAGGTGGCCTCAGGCCTCAGTTTCCCGAATGGTCCCCTAGGGTTGAACCCCCACTTCCCTCTCCAGCGTGAACAGGCCAGAGTCTGGCTTCCCCCCACTCTCCTCTGCTGGCCAAGCCCCCAGTCGCCCCCGGCGGCGGCCAATGACAGCGGTGTTCCCCCCTAGGGGCGGAGCCGCGTCACGTGCCGGGAAGAAAGAGCCCGAGGCGCACTGGGCGCGGGGCGTGGGGCGGAACGGCCATGGCAGGTACGGCGGGCCTGGCGGGGGGCCGGTGGGGCACCGGGCTGGGTGGCTGCACCGGCTCAGGGCGCGCGGCTCCGCTGCAGCCTGTCGTTGCCCGTAGCTCCGGAACCGCTTTCCCCCGCGGGCGGCGCGGGCGAGGAGGCGCCGGATGAAGACGAGGACGAGGCGGAGGCCGAGGACCCGGAGCGGCCAGGGGCATCAGGAGGCGCGCGCGGCGGCGGCGGCGGCGGCGGGGCGGGACCAGGGAGCTGCGGTGGGCCAGGGGGCGCGCTCACTAGGCGTGCGGTCACGCTGCGGGTGCTCCTTAAAGACGCGCTGCTGGAGCCGGGCGCCGGAGTGCTGTCCATCTACTACCTGGTGAGCACCTCCCAGTCTCATCCCGTTCCAGCTCGTGCAGAAAGGGGAAACCGGGTCTAGTGTGCTTTCTTGACGTAAGCCGAGCCCCTGGTGTGAGGAGGGGAAACTGAGGCACAGAGCATCCTGACCCAGCAGGAGCCTTTCTGGGTGGGAGAACATTGTTCACCAAACTCTCCTTTCCACAAAGGAGAATCTTAGGCTTAGAGAGGACATTAGTGCCTTCCTGGCTATGTAGCTCCACTCAACATATGCGTATCCTAGTTTCCCCATCCGTAAAATGAATGGGATTTTCTTTCCTCCTATGGGGTTGCATGAGGATTCAATGAATAAACTGCTCAGTAGTGTGCCTGCTACACAGTAAGTCCTTTATAAGTGTTATTATTACCATTGTTATTGTTCTCTTTGTGAATGGGAGCAGTTTGTGAATTGAGCACTGCTGTGTGCCAGTCTGTGTTGGGTGTTAGGGACACAGTGGAGATCAAGTCACATGCAGTTCTTGTCCTTTGGGGCTCACAGTCCAGTGAAAGGAGTGGGGACGGGCACATAACTTGACAATTTCAACCCAGGCTGATCAGGGTGGTACCTAAGCTGGAAGCCTCCTGGAACATAGTGGGAGATGGGTGGCAATTCCTTGGAAGCAGCATGGGGTCAGGGAGGACTTCATGGAGGAAGGATTCTTGATGAGTACCAGCTCCTGGGTCCAGCCAACCCACTGTCACTGCAGGGGAAGAAGTTCGTGGGAGACCTGCAGCCCGATGGAAGGATTGTGTGGCAGGAAACAGGCCAGGTGTTCAACTCACCCAGCGCCTGGGCCACCCATTGCAAGAAGCTGGTGAACCCGGCCAAGAAGTCAGGCTGTGGCTGGGCCTCTGTCAAATACAAGGGCCAGAAACTGGACAAGTACAAAGCTGCTTGGCTCCGGCGAAACCAGCTCCATATGACTGCAACTGCCGCTGATGAGGTACATCCTTCAGCCTCCCTGACTCACTGCTGGACAAAGAGTACCCAGAGATAAAATGTTGGAGCTGGGGCCTCGAGGGATGAATAGGAGTTGATCAGAGGAGATGAAGGGTAAAGAGCTTTCCTGAGGAAGGAACGGCATATACACAGCTTTGTAGGCATGAAGAAACACATGATGCTTAAGGAACCATTGATAGCTAATGCAGCTGGAGATTTGATGCCTTAGTAGCCGAGGGGGCTGGCAGCATTGGCAGGGACCAGATTTGGGAGGGTCTTGAATGCGGTGATAGTAATACGTGCAAGCACACACACAGAGGCTGGAGTTGATGCTGCAGTCTTTTTTTTTTTTAATGTTTTTATTTATTTGCCTGCATCAGAGCTTAGTTTCGGTTCGTGGGCTCTTTGTTGTAGTGCACGTGCCTCTCTCTCGTTGTGGCTTGGACTCCTGGGTGCACAGGCTTAGTTGCCCCACAGCATGTGGGGTCTTAGTTCCCTGACAAGAGATAGAACCCAGATTCCCTTCATTGGAAGGCAGATTCTTAACCTCCCAACCACCAGAGAAGTCCCCAGATGCTGCAGTCTCAAGGCAGAATTTCTTATTTTCCAGGAAGCCTCAGGTTTTGCTCTTAAGGCCTTTCACCTGATTGGGTGAGGCCCACTGACATCAAGGGTGATCTTTATTGAAAGTTAATTTATTGTAGATGTTGACCACATCAACCAGGTGCCTTCACAGCAACACCTAGGCTAGTGTTTGATTCAGTACCTGGGTACTATAGCTGAGCCCAGTTGACTTATAAAACTAACCTTCACACCATACCATAGGGCTATTCATTCAGTAAGCATTTAATAAATGCCAGCTGTGTGCCAGGCTCTCTTCTACATGCTAGAGATAAAGCAGAGAGCCAAATGAGAAACATCCCTGCCTTCATGGAGAGAGAAACAAAAGAAATAACTCCATCTTATCATACTTTGGAAGAAGTGAGCAGGGTCAGGGGAAGCAAGTGCTGAAAGGAATAGGATGGCCAGGGAAGGCCTCATTGAGAAAGTGACATCTGATCAGTAAACTGAAGGGGTGGAGGCAGGGAGCTATAAAGATTTCTGGAAAACAGCATGTGCAAAGGCTGACCGGTCTTGTGTTTTGGGGGAACAGCAAGACTTTGATGTGGCTGGAGCAGAGAGTGATCATAGGGAGAGAGAGGGGAGGGAAGGGCAGGGAGGGGAAAGGGGCAAGTCTTGGAGGGCATGGTGGGCTGTGGGAAGGACACGGGCTTGTACCCTGAGGGAAGTCGGATCCCTGGAGTACTGTGAGCAGAGTAGGTGTGGGGCCTGAGTCAGGTCCTTAGCGGTGCTCTCTGGTGGTCGCTGTTGGGAGGACAACAGGAGCCAGGGATTCAGGGTGCAGGTGGGTGATGATGGGGTGAATCTGGCTGACCTTTGAGGAGGAGGAAGTGGGTAAGTTCTGGTTAATTCTGAAAGTGGATATGATGTGATTTGCTGGTGGATCTGATGTTGGTATTAGGAGATGTTTTGTTCCCCTAAATGTTTTTGCAAGCGTGTGGACAGGATTACCCTCATCGGAGATGTGTGGAGGAGCAAGTTTAGGGGAATGGTCAGGGTGGCCTTGTTGAATGTGAACACCCCCTTTTGAGATGTCAGGGACTAGCCAGACCTGGGTCTGGAGGTCAAAGGAGACCTCGCCTGGAGGCAGGACTGTGGGCAGTTGTCCAGGGGGCAACTGGGGTTTGAGGCCACCCAGAAGGGGTGTAGGTGGAGGAATAAAGAGGTGGGAGGACCCAGCCCTGGTCCAGCGGGTGAGATGGCGGAGAGTAAGGGGGTCCAGAAATGGTGGGAGGTAAATCGGTCAGTGTGGGATGGGGATCCCCGAGGAGTTATCAGGAGACGCTGCTGAGAGGAGGCAAGGGACAGAGAATGAGATGTGGCCGTTGGGTTTGGACAGAGAAGTCACCTTGTCAAGGAAGGTCTCTTTAGGAGAAAGGAGGAGGAGAGGTTATTGAGAGAATCTGACCAACTAATCCATGCAAAGTGTTTGCCAGCTGGATGAATGGAGCTTGGCATATGCTAAATGCTTTGCATGCATTATCTGATTTCACCCTTATGCCACCCTTGTGGGTTTGGAAGTCATTGTGCCGTTTTACAGAATAGAGCCTGAAGTCTGGAGAAGGCAATGGCACCCTACTCCAGTACTCTTGCCTGGAGAATCCCAGGGACGGGGGAGCCTGGTGGGCTGCGGTCTATGGAGTCGCACAGAATCGGACTCGACTGAAATGACTTAGTAGCAGAGTCTGAAGTCAGTTTGTAACAGGCGGAGGCGGGATTCCAGCCTGAGCAACGGGTCCTCACCCTAGATTGTCTCTGCTCACTCTCCCTCTAGTGGGCACCCGGGGCAACGACAGGAATGGCAGGTTCTGGCCTACCAGAGTTCTTGGTCAAACTTGTGGGGAGGGCACGGAGAATACAGCTAAAAGTCCCGTTGGGTTCCCCTCCACCCCGACCCCACCCAGAGCCCGGCCAGCGAAGGAGAGGAGGAGGAGCCGCTGATAGAGGAGGAGGAGGAGGAGGTTCTGACAGCAGCCTCAGCGGAGGACAAGAGTAGGAGACCGCAAGGGAAGGGCCCCTCGGAGCCTGTCCACTCAGGTAAGAGGTGTGGGGGTGGGGAGGAGGTAGGGACTGTTGCGGGAGGTGGACAGAGCTCAGGCGGGAGAGGAGGCTGGGTGTAGAGCCCGCTAGAAGCCTGGCTGACTTCCCAGCCCTCGCTGCCTAATTTCACTCTCACCGCCTGACTTTTTAAGATCTAATTCTACATTTCTTGGTCCCACTGCCTAATTTCTTTATCCTAACTCCTCCATAGGATTTCTTTGCCCCGTTGCCTGATTTCTTTGCCTGTCTGGTCCTCACCTGATTTCCTGATCCCTTCTTTTGATTTTTTAGTTTCTGATGTCCAGTTTGTTGACTTGCTACCTGATTTCTTTGTTTTTAAAAATGTTGATTGATTGATTTGGCTGCACTGGGTCTTAGTTGCAGCTTGCACCATCTGGTTCCCTTACCAGGGGTGGAACCCACGTCCCTTGCATTGGGAGCATGGATTCTTAGCCACTCGACCGCCAGGGAAGTCCTTGATTTTTTAAGACTGCCCCTGGAGTCTTCTTTCTTTCTAGGACTGCCTGATCTTGGTTTTGCAGTTCCTGGCTAGGGAGAAACTGATACTGACTTATTTTCTTAACACCCCCTGCCAACTCCCCAGAGGCCATGCCCCCAGGGAAAAGGGTGGAAAACAAGATCCGGGTGCCGGTGCGATACTGCATGCTCGGAAGTCGTGACTCAGCCAGGTCAGATGCACCCCATCCCCGCTGGATCCCCCGCCCTCATCCCCTCTACAGAAGCTCTGCAGCATGAGGTTGGGGGACAAGAGCAGGCAGGGGCAGGATGGAGATAATGCCTCAGATCTTCAGAGCTAGCTGTGGGACCGAGGGAGCCAGTGTAGGGGTGAGGGAAGGGCCTTGGGGTGTCTGAGGCTGTGGAACCTTCCTGGCTGCCACAGGAACCCCCGCACCCTGGTGGAAGTAACGTCTTTCTCAGCTATCAACAAGTTCCAGCCGTTCAACGTGGCCATCTCCAGCAACGTGCTGTTCCTGGTGGTGTGTGCCCAACTCCTTCCTTGTCCCTTAGGGCTCAGGGGCTCCCAGGCCTGGGGAGGGGCTGGTCCCTGCCCAGAGGGTCCTTGGAACAGAGACCTTGTCTGCTCTGTTCACTACTGGTAAACAGTAGGTACTCAATATCTGAGGAAGGAGGGGGGTGGGCTGACCCCCAGGACGGCCTTGGGACCAGGCGCAGTCTGAGCGGGTCTTCCCATGTCCCTCCTCCTCCCCAGGACTTCCACAGCCACCTGACCCGCAGCCAGGTCGTGGGGTACCTGGGGGGCCGCTGGGACATCAACAGTCAGAGTGGGTATTGGGGCCCCGTGGGCAGAGAGGGTGTTTGGGGGCCAGGGTCAATGTCCACCCCTTCTCCCGCCTCCGTGCAGTGCTCACGGTGGTTAGAGCCTTCCCCTGTCGGACCCGGCTCGGGGATGCGGAGACCGCGGCCACTGTGGAAGAGGAGGTGAGGGGGCGCATGGTGACGGGGCATTTGTGGGGGGGGGGCGCGTAGGCTGGTGCACACACAGCTGTCCTGGCTACCGCGTCAGGGCGCCTAGCGCCGTGTTGCCACTCAGCAAGGGTGCAGATAGCTACGTGTGAGCTCCAGTCCCCACACCTGTGACCCCCACCGTCATTCTTCCTCTGCGCAGATGCTACCAGCCCCTTCCCCACTCAGCCTGTCACCTGGTAAAGGCCGGATAAATATTAAATGCCCTCCTTCGATGTTTTCATACAGTGCTTAGTATGCACCTAGCACTGCACTAAGTGCTCCACGCCCACCTTTTCCAGCATGGTCAGTTCCGGAGGACAGAATAGGTGCTGTCTCTTATACACATCTTTAATAAATGCCAGCTGTGTGCCAGGCTCTCTTCTACATGCTAGAGATAAAGCAGAGAGCCAAATGAGAAACATCCCTGCCTTCATGGAGAGAGAAACAAAAGAAATAACTCCATCTTATCATACTTTGGAAGAAGTGAGCAGGGTCAGGGGAAGCAAGTGCTGAAAGGAATAGGATGGCCAGGGAAGGCCTCATTGAGAAAGTGACATCTGATCAGTAAACTGAAGGGGTGGAGGCAGGGAGCTATAAAGATTTCTGGAAAACAGCATGTGCAAAGGCTGGACCGGTCTTGTGTTTTGGGGGAACAGCAAGACTTTGATGTGGCTGGAGCAGAGAGTGATCATAGGGAGAGAGAGGGGAGGGAAGGGCAGGGAGGGGAAAGGGGCAAGTCTTGGAGGGCATGGTGGGCTGTGGGAAGGACACGGGCTTGTACCCTGAGGGAAGTCGGATCCCTGGAGTACTGTGAGCAGAGTAGGTGTGGGGCCTGAGTCAGGTCCTTAGCGGTGCTCTCTGGTGGTCGCTGTTGGGAGGACAACAGGAGCCAGGGATTCAGGGTGCAGGTGGGTGATGATGGGGTGAATCTGGCTGACCTTTGAGGAGGAGGAAGTGGGTAAGTTCTGGTTAATTCTGAAAGTGGATATGATGTGATTTGCTGGTGGATCTGATGTTGGTATTAGGAGATGTTTTGTTCCCCTAAATGTTTTTGCAAGCGTGTGGACAGGATTACCCTCATCGGAGATGTGTGGAGGAGCAAGTTTAGGGGAATGGTCAGGGTGGCCTTGTTGAATGTGAACACCCCCTTTTGAGATGTCAGGGACTAGCCAGACCTGGGTCTGGAGGTCAAAGGAGACCTCGCCTGGAGGCAGGACTGTGGGCAGTTGTCCAGGGGGCAACTGGGGTTTGAGGCCACCCAGAAGGGGTGTAGGTGGAGGAATAAAGAGGTGGGAGGACCCAGCCCTGGTCCAGCGGGTGAGATGGCGGAGAGTAAGGGGGTCCAGAAATGGTGGGAGGTAAATCGGTCAGTGTGGGATGGGGATCCCCGAGGAGTTATCAGGAGACGCTGCTGAGAGGAGGCAAGGGACAGAGAATGAGATGTGGCCGTTGGGTTTGGACAGAGAAGTCACCTTGTCAAGGAAGGTCTCTTTAGGAGAAAGGAGGAGGAGAGGTTATTGAGAGAATCTGACCAACTAATCCATGCAAAGTGTTTGCCAGCTGGATGAATGGAGCTTGGCATATGCTAAATGCTTTGCATGCATTATCTGATTTCACCCTTATGCCACCCTTGTGGGTTTGGAAGTCATTGTGCCGTTTTACAGAATAGAGCCTGAAGTCTGGAGAAGGCAATGGCACCCTACTCCAGTACTCTTGCCTGGAGAATCCCAGGGACGGGGGAGCCTGGTGGGCTGCGGTCTATGGAGTCGCACAGAATCGGACTCGACTGAAATGACTTAGTAGCAGAGTCTGAAGTCAGTTTGTAACAGGCGGAGGCGGGATTCCAGCCTGAGCAACGGGTCCTCACCCTAGATTGTCTCTGCTCACTCTCCCTCTAGTGGGCACCCGGGGCAACGACAGGAATGGCAGGTTCTGGCCTACCAGAGTTCTTGGTCAAACTTGTGGGGAGGGCACGGAGAATACAGCTAAAAGTCCCGTTGGGTTCCCCTCCACCCCGACCCCACCCAGAGCCCGGCCAGCGAAGGAGAGGAGGAGGAGCCGCTGATAGAGGAGGAGGAGGAGGAGGTTCTGACAGCAGCCTCAGCGGAGGACAAGAGTAGGAGACCGCAAGGGAAGGGCCCCTCGGAGCCTGTCCACTCAGGTAAGAGGTGTGGGGGTGGGGAGGAGGTAGGGACTGTTGCGGGAGGTGGACAGAGCTCAGGCGGGAGAGGAGGCTGGGTGTAGAGCCCGCTAGAAGCCTGGCTGACTTCCCAGCCCTCGCTGCCTAATTTCACTCTCACCGCCTGACTTTTTAAGATCTAATTCTACATTTCTTGGTCCCACTGCCTAATTTCTTTATCCTAACTCCTCCATAGGATTTCTTTGCCCCGTTGCCTGATTTCTTTGCCTGTCTGGTCCTCACCTGATTTCCTGATCCCTTCTTTTGATTTTTTAGTTTCTGATGTCCAGTTTGTTGACTTGCTACCTGATTTCTTTGTTTTTAAAAATGTTGATTGATTGATTTGGCTGCACTGGGTCTTAGTTGCAGCTTGCACCATCTGGTTCCCTTACCAGGGGTGGAACCCACGTCCCTTGCATTGGGAGCATGGATTCTTAGCCACTCGACCGCCAGGGAAGTCCTTGATTTTTTAAGACTGCCCCTGGAGTCTTCTTTCTTTCTAGGACTGCCTGATCTTGGTTTTGCAGTTCCTGGCTAGGGAGAAACTGATACTGACTTATTTTCTTAACACCCCCTGCCAACTCCCCAGAGGCCATGCCCCCAGGGAAAAGGGTGGAAAACAAGATCCGGGTGCCGGTGCGATACTGCATGCTCGGAAGTCGTGACTCAGCCAGGTCAGATGCACCCCATCCCCGCTGGATCCCCCGCCCTCATCCCCTCTACAGAAGCTCTGCAGCATGAGGTTGGGGGACAAGAGCAGGCAGGGGCAGGATGGAGATAATGCCTCAGATCTTCAGAGCTAGCTGTGGGACCGAGGGAGCCAGTGTAGGGGTGAGGGAAGGGCCTTGGGGTGTCTGAGGCTGTGGAACCTTCCTGGCTGCCACAGGAACCCCCGCACCCTGGTGGAAGTAACGTCTTTCTCAGCTATCAACAAGTTCCAGCCGTTCAACGTGGCCATCTCCAGCAACGTGCTGTTCCTGGTGGTGTGTGCCCAACTCCTTCCTTGTCCCTTAGGGCTCAGGGGCTCCCAGGCCTGGGGAGGGGCTGGTCCCTGCCCAGAGGGTCCTTGGAACAGAGACCTTGTCTGCTCTGTTCACTACTGGTAAACAGTAGGTACTCAATATCTGAGGAAGGAGGGGGGTGGGCTGACCCCCAGGACGGCCTTGGGACCAGGCGCAGTCTGAGCGGGTCTTCCCATGTCCCTCCTCCTCCCCAGGACTTCCACAGCCACCTGACCCGCAGCCAGGTCGTGGGGTACCTGGGGGGCCGCTGGGACATCAACAGTCAGAGTGGGTATTGGGGCCCCGTGGGCAGAGAGGGTGTTTGGGGGCCAGGGTCAATGTCCACCCCTTCTCCCGCCTCCGTGCAGTGCTCACGGTGGTTAGAGCCTTCCCCTGTCGGACCCGGCTCGGGGATGCGGAGACCGCGGCCACTGTGGAAGAGGAGGTGAGGGGGCGCATGGTGACGGGGCATTTGTGGGGGGGGGGCGCGTAGGCTGGTGCACACACAGCTGTCCTGGCTACCGCGTCAGGGCGCCTAGCGCCGTGTTGCCACTCAGCAAGGGTGCAGATAGCTACGTGTGAGCTCCAGTCCCCACACCTGTGACCCCCACCGTCATTCTTCCTCTGCGCAGATGCTACCAGCCCCTTCCCCACTCAGCCTGTCACCTGGTAAAGGCCGGATAAATATTAAATGCCCTCCTTCGATGTTTTCATACAGTGCTTAGTATGCACCTAGCACTGCACTAAGTGCTCCACGCCCACCTTTTCCAGCATGGTCAGTTCCGGAGGACAGAATAGGTGTGCGTTTGGTGCACAGCTTTCTCCATCCACCTCTTCCTTTCTCTTTACGCTTGCCCCTACTTGCATTCGCACATCTGCCTCTTTAACTATTTATTGAGCACCTACTCTGTGCCAGGAATTGCTCCTTGAGCTGGGGATATGGCAGTGAGCAAAATAATATTTTGGCTTAGATTTACAATAGGAGCATTTATTATTTTATTTGTGTCATTATTATTTTATTTGTATCATTATTATTTTATTATTCTGTTTTGGCTGCACCATGGCGGCTTGCAGGATCTTAGTTCCTACACCAAGGATTGAACCGCACCCCTTGTGGGGCTGTGAGAGGTCCAAGTCCTTAACCACTGGACCACCGGGGAATATAGGAGGCTTTAAAAAAATATTACTTATATGTTTTACTCTGCTGGGTCTTTTCTCTAGCTGAGGCGTGGGAGCTTCTCTTATTGTGGAGCACGGCCTCTGGAGCATAGGGACTTGAGTAGTTGCGGTTCCCAGGCTCCGGAGCACAGGCTCAATTGGTGTGGGTGGCCTTATTTACTCCCCGACATGTGGAGTCCTCCCGCGTCTGGGGCTGAAGCCTTTATCTCTTGCATTGGCAGGCAGGTTCTTTACAGCT
>SJYC01126371.1:0-44839 GCA_006408675.1 Madoqua kirkii
GGTTCCCAGGCTCCGGAGCACAGGCTCAATTGGTGTGGGTGGCCTTATTTACTCCCCGACATGTGGAGTCCTCCCGCGTCTGGGGCTGAAGCCTTTATCTCTTGCATTGGCAGGCAGGTTCTTTACAGCTGAGCCACCGGAGAAGCCTGGAGCATCTTCTTTATGTCTTTGTTGACTGTCCCCCTCCCTGGAATCGCTGAGCACGGGGCAGGGTCTGTCTCGGTTGGTCACTGCTGTATCTTCAGGGGCCTGGTACACAGCAGGCGCTCATTAAACGTTGGCTGTGTGGGGCTGGATGGGTGCCTGGCGCGCTGGCCGCCGGGAGTGGCGAGAGCGCACCTGGGCTGGTGGAGCCCCGTCCCGCGCTGGCCCCAGCCGCTTCTCTGCCCTCAGATCTACCAGAGCCTGCTCCTGCGCGGCCTGTCCCTGGTGGGCTGGTACCATAGCCACCCACACAGCCCGGCACTACCGTCGCTGCAGGACATCGACTCTCAGATGGACTACCAGCTACGGCTGCAGGGCTCCAGCAACGGTTTCCAGCCCTGCCTCGCCCTGCTCTGCTGTGAGTCCAGGGAAAGGGGTGGGCGTGGGCCCTGCCAGTCACCGAGATCCCAGGTCCAGCCCCTTCTCTGTGTCTCCGCCTGCAGCCCCTTACTACTCTGGCAACCCCGGCCCAGAGTCCAAGATCTCGCCCTTCTGGGTGATGCCGCCCCCTGAGGTAGGCGGGCCTTCAGGGGAGGTGTGGGTGGGGCCCTGCGTGGTTGTGGGCGGGGTCAGGAGGGCTTGTTAGCGGCAAAAAGCCAGTACTCTGGTTCCCGGCTCTTCTGAGGAGCTGGAGCCTCTTTCTCTCAGCTGAGATAGAAACATAATCATTGAGCTGAGGGAGTACGGGCTCCAACTGTAGCAAGCTGCCTTGGCTGCCAGTATGGCCTCCGACCTGAGACCTGTCTGGTTTCCTTCTCCAAGTCCAGTCTTGGAGTCAGAAATCAGCTTTAGAAAGGAATTTGGGAGCCATGGCCACTGCTGTGTGTGTCTGTGATGGAGGCCACCCTGCCTCCCTGGTCACATTGCTGGGTTCTTCTGAGACCCAACGTGGCTCTGAATCTGATCGCAGCCCAGAGCCAGATCTGAAGTATCGATTCCCTGGCCCCAGCCCAGGGAACTTCCTGCTGTGCCCTGCAGTATTGGGCTGGGGGAGCGGGGAGAGGGAGGGGGAGCGGTAGCTAGTGGTGACCAACTTGTGTCTCTGCCAGCAAAGGCCCAGTGACTACGGCATCCCCATGGACGTGGAGATGGCCTATGTCCAGGACAACTTCCTGACTAATGACATCCTCCATGAGATGGTAAGCTCACTCTGGGGTGGTGTGGGTGGGGGACCCTGGGAGGAGCAGGTGGGGGCTGAGGGCACCCCATTAGTTGGACATAACTCTAGGAGTCAGGAAGCTGTGGTTGAAAGTGCCACATCAAGACCCAGATCAGGTCTCTTCTGCTGCTGAAAATCACGGGCTCTAAGGATCAAGTCCCCAGTCCCAGCCCCTCCCCCCCACCCAGCCTCCTTGCTGTTCTGGAAGGTGCTAGTAGGGACGCTCCTACCTTAGGCTATGCACCTGCCACTGACTCTCCTAGTGGAGACATGTGAGGACCTCAGGTGTTACTTCTACCATTCAACAGGCATTTAAACAAATGGAGCTAGCTAGTTCATCACACCTGTGACTTCACAGATGTTCCTCCTCAGACTAAGGCTAGGCCAGGGAGTCTTTCAGGGCTGCAGAGGTAGAATGAATCATATTCAGTGATTCTTCTGCTTCTGGGGGAGGCATCTTCTCCTCCAGGCAGCCCTCCCTCCTGCCAAGCACCTTCATTTCCCCAGGGTGGCACTGCTCAGAGGTCCCTCTCTTGGGGGAACTAGGTAACCCCTACGTGCTGTGCTGAGTTAGTCCAGAGGCCCCTTGGGGGTGGCAGCAGCTGGGGCTCATGTGTTCCCTGTCCTGCTAGATGCTGCTGGTGGAGTTCTACAAGGGTGCCCCTGACTTTGTCAGGTTCCAGGAGACTTGGAACCAAGAGCACACCTACCTGGACAAGCTGAAGGTGAGTGAGGCTCACACCTTGAGTCCTGTGCAAACCCTTCCTTTTGTAAAGATCTCAGGGAGCCCCACAAGAATATATCCAGAGGCAGCTCGAGGAAAAGTGAGTTAAGTGGACTTGTACAAAATTATTTTAGTCAGATATAAGTGCTGCCAAAGAAAAGTCATATTTGTCACACGAGGGTGCTGACAGTGGTGGAGATGGCTGTCAAGTACAGATGAAGATGTAAAAGCCTGCAGCCCTCGTGGCCCTGAGGCTCTCCTGGCTGAGACGCTGCCCCTGAACAGGAGGGGCTTGGAGTCTGAAGCACAGCAGGGCTGAGCCAGGCAGAGGGGCTGGTGCTGGGAGTAGGCTGATCCAGTCGTGCCCCCCGCCCCCCACCCCCGCCGTTAAGTCAGGGGTGTCAGCAAGGGCTTGGCAGCTTTGTGTCCCGCCTGGGAGTCATTCTCAGAAGACACATCCCACTCGGCTTTACAGAGAACCAGCTTCTTATGTTTGCTTGTTCTGTTCAGACTGAACAGTGATCGGGGCTTAAAGCTGCCACATTGGTCATCTCCTACTGCGGGGCTGGGCTGGGTGTGTAGGGTGGGTGTGGCCTGGGTGCCCGGGGTGGGGTGTGGGGGATGGGGCGCGTGAGAGCCGACTGTGGAAGGTGTGGAGGAATCTTAACCGCCAGATGACATTCCTAGGCCCAGGATGCACCTGGAGGTGTGGTTTTAGGGACACCACCGGGGTTAGTGGAGCCCTTAGCGGGGCAGCAGCCCTAAGGCGCCGGACCTGCCTGTTTTCAGATCTCCCTGGCCAGCAGGATGCCCAAGGACCAGGGCCTAGGCCACATGCTGGAGCAGGTTTACAGCCTCCTCAAGCAAGGGAACTGAGGGAACCAGTCTTCAAAGACAGGAGAGGGCTCTGATCAGACATGGCCCCTGTGCCTCTGGGTGAGGGGATGGGCTCAGGGCTTCTGTGCTGTCTTGTGTGACTGACTGTGACAGCAGGGGCTCAGATTATATAATAAAGGAGAAACGGGCCAGGTGTCTCTCAGGTGCTGTGACTGTGGGGAGGGCCTGAGCTGGTGACCAGGCAAGTGACAGCCACCCCCGCCCCTCCCCCTTGCTGCAGGCTGGTGCCCATGCAGGCCCTGCCCTGGCTGGAGACCCCTTGGGAGGGCTTGCCCTGCACCACCACCAGGCCAGAGACTGTAGAAAGAGACATTTAATACTTTTTAAAAAAAAAACATCAGGATTACATTTGGATCTGCCCCAGGCTATGACATCTGTGCCTCCTCCAGATGCTGGTTAACAAGGGGGCCTCAGGGACGAGAAGGGGGGCCTGGTGTCCTTGGGGGCTTTATCAGTCACCAGAGGAGAAGAATGTGAGCCAGGCCAAGGGTCTGCTGCTGGCCTGGACAGCTGCCTACCTTGGTGTGGAGGAGATGCCTGAGCCACTGTCCCAAGAGGGTGTGATCGCTGGCGTGGGACAGGGAGTTGCCTGGGACTCCCCAGGGGTCCCAGCACCAGGGCTCAGGAACATTCACTTGTCAAAGCCTTTGTGCTTGACCTTCCACATAGTGGAGGCTGGGCTCCCATGGTCCCGTGTATGTGTGTGTGTGTATGTGTACACGCACTGTATGTGTTTGCTGGTCAGGGCAGCTTGTGCCAGAGAGAGATGCTCCCTGTGCTTGGCTGGAGATGGGGCAGTGGGCATGAGTGTGTGGGATTCAGTGCCCTATAGGAGGGCAATGGCCTGTCCTTGGGGGCCCTAGCCTCTGAGATACCCAGCCTTGTCTCTTAGAGAACCCTCAGCCAGAGGGAAGGGGCAAGGCCCTTCCAGGGAGGTGGCATCTGTAGGCATTCATGGGCCCAGGGGACCCTGGAGGGGGGATTTAAAAGCAGGGTGGTGAGTCTTAGCCAGGGTGTCTTGCCTAGACCACCCCATCGCACCAATGTTCGGTCCCAGCCTTTTAAGGGCAAGTCTCTGGGCTGTGAGGGATGGAGGTGGGAGAGGACATGTGTACATGTGTGTGAATGTTGGATGGAGACATGAGAGGATGTGAGTGTGCATGTATGTGTGTGGATGGAGGTGGGAAAGAATGTGTGTTTGAATCTGTGTGTGAGAAAGAGGTGGGGGGAGAGAAGGAGGTCCACCTGGAGTCACCCATCCCTGGAGAGGGGTAGGAGTTAGTGTTTCTAAGAGCACCTTAGTGTGAGCCTCCTGGGGCGAGCGGGTAGGCCGGGGGCAGAGTCTAGAGCAGCAAGATGGGGAACACTCCCAGCCCCAAGATGGCCACGCAGAGTGGGGAAGGTAGCCCCTGGGTGGTGAGTGCTAGTGTAAACGGGGACCCTGCTGCCCCTGGGCCGGCAGGAAGCAGGCCACCCCGCTGGCCACAAGCACTGCCCTGGCCGTGTGGAATGCAGAGATCTGGACGGAGGGGTGGTCACTGGGGCAGCGGCACCAGCACCTCCACGTAGCTGAGGGGGAAGAAGCCTGACTGGCCGTCCAGCATGCCTTCGTACCAGTTTTCATCGATCTGGTTGGTCAGCGTGATGATGTCGCCCTCATGGAAGCCCAGCTCCCCATCATTCTCAGGCTCGAAGTCGTATAGTGCCTTGCAGCTCGGCTGGTCCAGGGGCGCTGAGGTTGGGGGGTGGTCTAGGCTGTCACATGCCCCAGGCAGTATGCAGGGTGATGCTGCCTCCCCTCCTGCCCAGCTGCCTGGTCCTGCCCACCACCTCCCACGGCTGCCCAGAGTAGGAGGTAGCAAGGGGAGAAGGACTCTGGGAGGAGCTGGTGATGCCTCATGGCATCAGGGTGTCAGTGAACAGAAGCACATAGCGCTTGGAGCAGTGAGGGCCAGCTCCGCTTCTACTGGAGGTGGGGAGGGGAGGTGGGGGAAAGGACCCTAAATCCCAGGTGGGAGCCCAGGGCAGGGCCTGTGCCCATGTGGGACACTCACGCATGCTCCTGCTGGGGGTCCGAATGGGCTTGTCAGATCGGAAAGATGACGAAGCTGCTTGCAAACAAAGCACACGGTGGGCTGAAGATGCTGGGGTGGGGCCTGGCGCCCATCCCAGGGTTGGGTGGCAGGGGCTCTCTCACAGGGGACTGGCCCTGTGGCTGGGGGTTACCCTAAACAGGGCCTGGGGCAGAGCAGAAGCTTCTTCCTCCTTACCTGTGATCTTGGGGGCCGCGGCACAGGGGAAGCCCCCGTTGGACTGCTCAGGCTCTCCGAGGTCCAGGAGCTCTCGTGGCTTGGGCTTATACTCCCGTTTGGGGCGTGAGGAGGCTTCCCCATCCTGGAGGGGAGTGCGTGCGTGTCGAGGTCAGCTGCCACCCTGGGACTCAGGGTGCATGTGGGGGGCTGTGTGAGGGGATACCACGCACGGAAACACTGGTGGGGGTCCCCTGGTGTACCTCCAAGGCTGCCTGCAGGCTAGGCCCCACTGAATCCAGAAGCCTCCTTGGTGATGGCTGCCTGGGTGCTGCTGCCCCACAGACACCCTCCCCACATCAGGGAACCACCTCCACCAGGACTTCCCTTCTCAAGGTCCTGGGCGCCTCCTGACTGTGAGATGGCCCTCAGGGCCGAGTGCCCACAGAGACAGGGAAGGAGGAGAATGACCTTCCAGGGATAGTCGAGCAAACCTTCTCTCCAGAGGACATCCCAAGCCTCTCCTCTGGGACCAGTGGGAGTGTAAGGTCTTGCTGTCTCCTGGGACCCCCACCCCATGCAGCCTGGGGGTTCTAAAAAGGAGGTACCTCCCACCAGCTGCTGCTTACAGCAGGGTGGGGCTCCCCAAGGGCAGGTCATCCCCCAGGCCCTAAAGGGCTAGCCCAGGTGGCCCCAGCCCCAAGCTACCGGGCCTCCTAGTTGGCAAGTGGGCCACTGTTCCCATGGAGAAGCCAGGGGCCAGATTCACCTTCGCTTGAGCTTGTCGGCCAGCTCATCCAGGATCTGCACGGCCTGCCGGTGGTAGTCCAGCTGGGCGTCCACCAGGGCAGAGAGCTGGCTCACCTGCTCGATCTGCAAGGGGCGAGCCAGGGCTGCAGTACGGCCCTCCTGACCCCCACCTCCAGCTGCTTCCTGCAGGGAGCCTTCACAGATTGCTCTGGACATGGGCCCATCCCTGCCTGTCTGCCTAACCCTGAGCTGCAATTGGAGGAGGGTGAGCAGCCTGAGGAGACCCCAAAGCCTCAGGCAGCCAGTCACCGCCTTGGATCCTCTTGTACCCACTTTCTTTCCTTCACATCCTGAACAGGCAATAAGCCCACCCACTGGCCCTGGGAAGCTGTCACCACCACTGGGCTCATTTTAGGGCTCCCCCAGGGTCCATGAGGAGGGGTGCGCAGCCTGCATACGCACATCAGTCTCCAGGAGGTGGTGCATACTGGTCTCTGCCACCTCCTTGGACTCTTCAAACTTCTCCATGGCCTGGCGCAGCTCCTCGTCGGGGATCTTGCCCTGCCGCTTCTTCTTGTAGTCGAAGTCCAGGCGGCGGCCCTCCAGCTTCTTCAGGTGGTGCTGCAGGCCAGGACAGGGGTCAGGTCTTGTGCCCAAGGCCTCAGGGAGGGCCACCCCGCAGCACCTCCTGCTGGGAATCTGGCCTAGGCAGGGCTGGGTGGGGGGCATACCTGGATCTCCTTCAGGTCCTTGTCGCACAGGTTCTGCAGAGGGTCGATGAAGTTCTGCTTGACCTCAATGTCCAGGGAGTCCTTCACCTCAGCCAGGCGCTTCATGGACTCCCCGGCATCCAGCAGTGCGTCGCCTGGGGAGAGCGTGGGGTTGGGGAGGAAGCTGTCACAGGAGGCCTTGGCCTGCACGATGAAGACACATCACCCTCACAGCTAAGAACTTGGATGCCAGAACTGAGAACAAGGGACCCTGGAATTTGACCCGGAGCCACAGGGGCTGGTGTGACAGCTGTTCGTGAACCACCCTCCCAGCTCTCTGAAGGCACCCAGGTCTGACCTGGGTCAGCTGTGGGGGGATGTAGCTTTCCCGTGGCCATGACGCTGTAGACAGTGCTCATGGGAGACAGAGGGAGCTTCCAAAGAAGCCTCAACTGCTCTCTTCCACGGAGCCAGCCCACCCCGGAGAAGCTCCAGAGACTGTCCCATGTTCTCAGGCCCCCTCCACCCAGCGCCCCCGACCCCATCCAGGGGCTCCACCTCGGCCTTACCAAAGTTGGACTCGCCGCCCAGCTCCTTCCCATGGCGGATCATGCACTCGCCCAGCAGGCCCTCCGACTGTGGGTAGCCAGGGTTCTTCACCTGCCCTCTGATCTTGGACACCGTGTTGAGCATTGTCAGCTTGGCCCGAGAGGCTAGGAGAGGACGGCCAGGTGGGGATGGGGATGGTCTTGAGGAGCCGCCAGGCCTGTGCTTGGCCAGCACCACCGGCTGCCCCAAGTGCTTCCCCATCCCAGGGAATCAGAACCTCCCAGACTTCTCTCCTGGGAGCGCTGACAGTGGGCAGGAGCCGGGGATGGGGGGAATGGGGGTGTGCTCCTCGAGACCTCCAGAGAAGCAGGGTAGACAGGTCTAGGTGTGGATGGGTACAGGCACCCCTTCTCCAGACCTTTTCCAGGGGTTGGGGTAGGGGGGACAAGGCATGCACCCCCAGCAGCTCCAGTTCGTCCCTGGCACAGGCCTCAGGTGGAGGCGGCTGCTGGTGCTGCCTGTCTGGCACCCATTCACCTTTCACCACAGAACCCAGCAGTCCCTGCCTCCCTCTTGGTCCCAAGACCCCACTGCACGTCCAGAGGCAGGTACACAGCTGGGGCCTGCCAGCCAATTCACACTAGTCCAGTGAGTTGACTGGAAGAAAAACATGCTCTTTTCTGCTGGGACCACTAGCTGTAAGGCTAATTTAAGGCTAGGATCACAAAAAATGGGAGCTGACAGATAAAGCAGTAGGAAACCCGAGACCCTGAGGACATCCTTTGAATGACTGGATCCAGCCATGCCTGAAACCACCCACCCCTGGGTGTTTTAGTTCTTTGGGCCCATGCCTTTCTTTTTCATGCTCCAGTAACCAGAGGACTCCTGACTGCCAGGGACCTGAGGAGTTGGGGTGCAGACCACTCGCAGCTAATAGGTGCCCCTACCTGGGTTGGGCTGCAGGTACTCAATGGTTCTGGCCAACACTTCTGTCACAGCCTTGCTGGTGACATCCACCTTCTGTAAAGAGAGTCCATGTATGGAGTTTCAAAACCATCAGGGTGCCTGAGGCCAAACCAGGAGCCCCTGGACAGCCCTCAAGCTGTCAAGTTCCCTGCCTGCCTCAGCATCCACACGGGAACCCCCTGCTGCTTCAGGGTCTCTCTCCCTCCTGCTGGTGGTTGCACTGTGTCCCTACACTACCTGCCCAGAGCTGGAGGAGGCCTGCAACCCACCCAGACCCTCCCCATGAGCCTTGCAGACTCGAGTGCTCAGGGCCAGGCTCTGTGGGGGGTTGGTAACACTGCTAGGCATCAGACAGGTACGTTCTCCCATTACCTTTTCCATCTCTTTGAAGTCATCGTCAAGCTTGGTCCCTTCTGCCCCTCCGACCTTCTCACTGACCAGCTGGGGGACAAAAGGAGTGAAAAAGAGTGTGAGCCAAGGAGGAAAGCGAGGGCTCAGAATGGCCATGATGGCTTCTCAGGGATGCTAGACATGGCAGCCAATGACGGGGGAGGGATCTAAAAGAGGTCTTTGCTCCAAACCTGCACACTCCCGCAAACCCAAGGTCTGGAGCTTGTCCTGGGGGGGACCCTCTCTGGTCACGCCCACGTGGTCAGGCTGTGCTGGTGGCTCCACAGTCTGAGAGTGTCCCTCATCCCCACAGGGCTGTGCAGACTGTCTGGGTCCCCCTTATAGGCTGTGGTGCCCATGCCTGGACAGTGTTGCTGTAGTTCAGCTCCAGGTGAGGGGCCAAGGCTCACAGAACTGTGACCTCCCTCTCCACTGAACTGCCACTCAGGGAAGGAATACTGCAGACCACTGCTCTGCATCTCCCCTGCCCCCACCCACTCCCTGGGGCCAGTAATGAGCAGGTCCCGAGGCCGAATGACGAGCACCAAGCAGAAGGGAAGACCAGTCCTGCATGGGCCAACCGTCACGGGGCTGGAAGTCACACGGGCACACACACATGCACGCAATTTCCTAAGGGCTGGCAGCAGTCTGCCCACCCCTTGGGACAGCTCCAGGGGCTCCTGAGGGCAGGAGCCAGCATTGTTCAGTGACTGGTCCACTGCCTTCGGCCTGTGTGGTCTTGGGCTATTGAGGTCGCTGGGCCTCGGTTCTTGCCTCTGTACACCTGGGGTGACAGCTGTGCACTCACGGGGCCACTGTGTGCAAGCATGTGCTTGGTGGGGCTCCCATGATGCCTGCACTGCCACCCGATGCCCCATTATTTCCCCTGAGCATCCTGTCTCTCCATGGAGGCAGAGCCGCAGGGCAGGCCCAGTCTCTAGGCTTTTATCCCTGCCCTGCCCACCCAGGGTCTGGGGGCGTTGCTCGTGCAGCTATTCACCCTGGCCAGTCAGGGTTCTCATGGCAGCTGTACCCTGGAGTCCAGGGGACATGGGGCACAGGCAGGAGGCAGGCCTGGCTCAGGGACCTCCTCAGACAGGCAGGGGCTGTGCACCTGATTCTGACTTTACAAGGGAAGCCCTGTGTCTCTCCTATAGGTGCTTCTGGGGTGTCCCAAGTTTCATGGGACGGTTTCACTTCTTTTGATAATGGCAAAACAGGACGTTCTCAAATTCAGTGGTTGCCAGAGGGAAATGAGTGAGGTGTCTGAACTGAGACGAGACACTTCTGGTGAACCGGGAAGGCCGCTGAAGCGCCAGGGCTCAAAACCACACCTTCCGGGCTGAGGGCCTGCTCAGTGCAGGGGGCCTGGGTGCTTGCAGGGACCATGTCCTTCCTCTGAGGGGGGAGGGCACGGGCAGACCCCATGGCCTCTTCCAGGCCCCCTGGGAGTATCACCTGTGGGAGTCCCCTACAGTTACCACGTGGGCCCTCCTTGTTCCGGCCCCTGGAGGCCCCGCTGGGAACATCTGGGTCCCCACCGGTCTCTTTGTCCCCCCAGCCCCCACGAGGGAGTGCTAAGCTCCAGCCCCTTGGGGGCTGGCCTCAAGCTCCTTCTCTTCAAGGCTCACAGTCTGGAACTGACGCAAAAAGGTGAGAGGATGACAAAAGGCCAGAGGGAAGAGAGGGAATGGGCAAGCCACAGGCCAACCGCAGCGAGAGCATCAGGGAAGGGAGGGGCGCTGAGGGCAGGGTCCCTGAGGAGGCAAGGACAGCTCTCCAGAGGAGGGGCAGGGGGGCCCCAGGAGATCTGCAGGCAGGGGTACTGCCCGGTGAGGCTGCGGGCAGGGCGTGCCCACCCAGGTGGGAGGCAGGACTCTGACGTTCAGTCCTGCCCAGGGACCCTGCACACACCCTCTGAGGCACAACGAGGGCAGCAGCGCCACATGCAGGTGACACTTTCACCCGCAGCTTCAGCATCCCACACCCCCACAACCTACTGACGTCCTCAGCCTGTGGGAGAGGGGCCCGGCAGGTAACAGGCTATGCCCTCTCTCCTGTCTGCAACCAGAGCCCCTACCCCATCCATTGTCTCACAGTGCAGAGGGACTCACCCCACTAGCTGAGCCTGCACAGCCGTGGCACCACCCGGGGTGGGGGACAGCTGAGCAGGTGGCTGACTGCTACTCACTCTCCTGCAGGGCCGTGACGGCAGTGGTGTGGAAACCATGGCCTCCTGGGCCTGTGCAGCCGGGTGGGAGCCTAGTGACTGGCAGTGGCCCACACTGGCTGCCACCATGACACCACGCCGGTGCCTCCCAGGGGAGTCACGGGGCCAGGCCTGGCAGCAGCCTTTGGAGATGAACTTGCTGCTGTCTGTCGGACAGGCCTCTCGGATTGCAGCCTGGATTCACTTCTGCCATGGGAGGCGCTTCCCATGTTCCATGAAGGTCCAGAACAGGGTCTTTTCTGTTAGACCAGGAAGAAGGCTGGGCAGCTGCCTGGTAAAAAGGCTCATGAGTGGTTCTGAGACCAGCCAGCAGGCTGCTCTGTGGCCCTGTGAGCACAGGCCTTGAGCCTGTCTGGCCCCTGTGGCAATGGCTCTATGGGGCACTGCTGGCCTCTGCACACCCACCCAGGCACGCATGCCTCTGACCCCACAGGGGGCTCCCTCTGTGGCCGGTTCCTCCAGTGCTGCCTCTCTGGAGAAACTGACCAAGCCAACTCCCACCGCACGTTTGGTCTGACCTGATTTGCTGATGTTGTTCAGTTGCTCAGTTGTGTCCAACTCTTTGGGACCCCATGGCCTAAAGCCCTCCAGGCTCCTCTACCCATGGGATTCTCCAAGGAAGAATACTGGAGTGGGTTGCCATTTCATTTTGGGGACCTTCCCAACCCAGGGATGGAACCCATGTCTCCTGCATTGGCAGGAGGATTCTTTACTGTCTGAGCCACCAGGGAAGCCCAGCCTGTATTATGGCTCCAATATCCTCTGGGAAGAGAGTGCCCTGCCCTTAATTCAGGCTGCAGGTACCTCCAGGACAGGTTTTGGGGCCACAGCTGTGGTGTGAACTGAGAGGCACCCGGAGCTGTGGAAAGGTCACTGCCACTGAGCAGGTGGAAGGACCCCCAACCTACTTCCCTGAGACTGACCCACTTGGGCTGCTCTGCCAGGACGGCCTGGATTCAGCAGGCATGTGGACCTGAGTGGTGGGATTTAGATGGTATGCTCATGAGTTGGCCCAGTTCAGGCTCCCACACTGAGGAGCAGCAGAGCTGTGCGCTCTGAGGACAGCAGTCCTGGGCACCTGGGGAGGGAGTGAGCCTGGAAGAGAGGTGGGTCCTTGCTGCTGAGCACCTGCACGACCTCCACCCTCGAGAGTGGCCCCGTGGGCACTGATACCAAAGACCAACTGGAGGAGGGGGCTGTTCTCTCAAAAGACAAGTGTTCTTCAGCATTTTAGGCCTTTGGCCACATTTGGAGAGGAAGCAGGAATCTGACACGCGGGAGAGAAACAGAGAACGCACATTGGAAAAAACCCTGAAACACAGGATGCCATGTGCCAAGAGCCGACAGAGCAATTGCTCCAGGAGCTGAGTGGAGAACAAGAAGGCAGGAGAACCTTCTGTCCCGGAAGGGGGGCTTGGGGATGGATGGCAGAAGCTCGGATCCTGCCGAGTGGGACATGCTGAGGGGAGGCCTTGTAGTTGAATCATCTTGGCAGGGAATCCTGATCAATACAGCACGGAAAATAAACGGCTGATCTATCTGCAGGCTCAGTGACCCAGGTAGCTGATCTGCTTTGATGAATTAAAGAGTTTAAAAAAAGTAGCAGGAGGAGGCTGGCCCAGAGGAGCGGGAGGTGGGGAGAGAAGCAGAGCTGCTCAGGGCCTGCAGTCCAGGATGGATGCTCCGCACGTTCTGCTCGGCATTTTCATGCCTCATGAGCCAATGCGCTGGCCTGGGGGGCCACCACCTCTTGAGTTAACAGCGGAGGTCCCCATCCTATCCCGGCCCCCCTCCTGCCCCCTGCCCAGCTAGCTTCTCTCTGCCTGCCAGTGGCTGCTGGAGAAGCCCCCACTTCTCTGTCCCTCCTCATAGGGAGAGCCAAGCCCAGTGCCAGGCTAGGGGCCGGGGGCAGCCACTCTCAGGCCCTGGCCAGAAAGCTAAACAAAAGGCATGGGATAGGCGATGAGGGTGAAAGGGCCTTGGGATCCAGCCCACCCCATCCCCTGGATTTGGGCCGGGGAACGCCCTGTAGCTGGGGCACAGGGACCCAAGACTCTCAGGCATGAGCACTCCTGGCTCCAGTCTGCGACCACCTCAGGGAGGAGCCCACCACCCTGGCAGAGACTGTGCTGACTCTGAGGAACGCCCCTCTGGTGAGGGAGAGAAGGCAGGGGAGGCTGGGTGAGTTCCAGGGCCCAGTGCGGTCCGGGCTGGAGCTCACAGCACAGGGTACCCCACACTCAGAGATGGCCAGTCCGATGATCCTCGGCAGGGCTGAGAGATGCCTGAATGGGGAGGCCAGCATGGGGACGGGATGGGAGGAACATGGGGATGGACATGATTGCCTCCACTTCCCTTCCAACTGCGGTCCCCTCCCTGCTGGCCTCCTAACATCTGGGAGCTGCTCGCCAAACACCTCAGAACAGCCCCTTCTAGTTTCCTTTACGGCCTCTGTCTCGTGACTTGGGAGAGCCCACAAGGCGGACAAAGCCAGGCTGGCCTGCTGCCCAGTCAACACACAAAGCCACTGGCCTTCTTGAATCTTCTTTCTGCTTGGGCCCTGGGCCCCTGACTAGGGGGTGCTGGCAGGGACTCAGACGGTGAGGTCAGATAACTGACACCTTTCTTACGGAGGTGAGCTGTGCTTCTGAGGAGGTGATGTACCATGCAACACTGCCCCAAAGCCCCTGTCGGTCCCTGCCTGCAAACCTCCAGTGGCTCTGGGTTGGGATAATCTCCAGAGTCTGGGCCCCCATGAGCTGCTCGAGTATGAGATGCCTGCCAGCAGGGGCGGAACTTGGATTCCAGGCAGCCTGGCTCCCACGTGGCTCTGAGAGTAGAGGCCATGAGGTGTGGGGCTGGGCCCCCGACCCAAAGGGCAAAGGGGGGGTGCCACTGAAATGAGGAGCATAGAAACAGCACTCCCACCCACACGAGGCTTCACGTGGGAGGGTAGTGATCACACCACAGCCCGGGAGACAGGCAGCAGAAGCCCGAGGGCTCTGGCAGCCTCCTCCGGCCCGGGCCTCACGCACATGCTTGTGAGCTGACAGAGCACAAGGCACACCCCTCTGTGAAGCCCCACAGAGGGAGGTGTCCTGTCGAGTCACAACTTCCTTCAGCAGACTGGGAATTAAGGTCAAGCCTCTGGGCATACACTTCCTCTCACTCTAGGATCAAAGCTAAACAGTTTGTGACGGCAGCTCTGTGAACAGGAGCAGAGAAAACCTTCCACTGAGTACCATGACCACTGGATCTGGCCCCAAGGGGCAGACACGGACCCCAGACAGGGTTCCACACAGCATGTCGGGGTGTATGTGGAGCTTGAGCTGTTCTCTCAGCAGAGGGGGTGGTACCTCGGGCCTGGGGCTGGCACGGAGATGCAGGCTCAGGAGCAGCACCCCTGGGGTCCCCCAAACTGCAGGGACAAGCCTGCAGCAGGGCCCCAGGTGGCAGTGGGCTGTTGCTGTGGAGACAAGCCTGGCCTGGGGGCCTTGGTCAGACCCAGCTTCCCGCAGCCTGAAGCCCCCTGTCTTCTCTGCCTTGTGGTGCTCCCTCCTGCCTCCCTGCACAGACTCTCCTCTCAGGACTGGCTTTGTGGGTAGGGAGCTGAATGCCATGTGAGTCCCAGTGGCCGCGCCCCTGCCTGGCACATGCTGCTGAGATGAGGGGGGAGACTGTTACATGAGAAAAACCCCTCAGAGTCACGTCTGGCTTAATTCAGAGTCTGATCTTGACGTGGCAGGGCACCAGGAGCAAAGCAGGAACCGGTGGTTGGAAAGAATGAACCGGAGGTGGCAGCAGTGGTGGGAGGGGCCAGTTGCTCAGGGACTGTCCAGGCTGTGATGAGCAGTGGATGAGGTCCCAAGACAGAGCAGAGTGCAGTCCGACCTCTGCTGCTGCAGGCTTTGGGGGGCCTAGCACCCACAGCCCTCCGACCCCTGTCACGGGAGACACTCAGGGACCCAGCCTCACAGGGACTCCACGTCGGCCTTGCCAGGCTTCCTGCCCAGGGCAGCTCCCAAGGCTGGGAGGATGCAGGTGGTTGTGACCCCAACTGGCTGGCAGGCTTTCCCCTCACAGCCCATTGGCCTGAAGCCACAGGGCCGAATGTCCTCTTGGTGCTCTGTGGAGGGGCAGGGGCCTGGGGTTAGGGCTCCACAGCGCCTAGTCCCGCCTCCTCTGGGGACCACTCCCCATGCCCACCCCCAGCCTCCTGAGCACTGACTCCAGTGATGGTTGGTCCTGGAATTGCTGTTAAGGCGCCAAATTCCTCCACGAGAAAGCAAAAGCACTGGACAAGAACCGTTCCGCTCCCACTTGTGATTATCCAGCTCCCAGTGCACTCAGTGGAATCGGGGAGGAAGCAGCTGCCTTGGGCGCTGGGATGGCTGTGGGGCGGCTTCCGGTGAAGCCCTTCTGGCTTGTGTTGGGAGGGAGAGGCAGGACTGCTGTAGGGGAGGTGGGCCATGTTAGGTGTGCATCTTCTGACGTGTCCACAGAACACAGCAGAGACACCTAGCTCCTGGGACCTGCAGTCCAGCTGGCCCTGTGGTCAACCCTGAGGACCCCAGAGGAAGGGGTGGAGCCACGGAGACCTCGAGCACTCACTGGCCCAGCTGCAGCAGCCGGGGAGTCATCTCCACCTCAAATTAGTAAGTGGAAAGACTGACAATCCAGGAGGTGACGTACCTTGCCCAGGGCCAGGCAGTGAGGTGTATGTGCACGTGTGCGTGTGGGAGAGACGAAGCCAGACAGCAGGGGTGACTGGGTCACCTTGTTCTGGAGGCTGCCCTGCGTCTCCCTGATGTTGCTTCCTCACTTCAGAGACTGGCTGGGATGTCAGGGTGCCGGGGACACAAGATCCGACTACAATCCCCACCCCTCCCACCTGGCTGGGGAAGCATCCTGGTGAGTATGAGGCCATAGCAATCACACTGCTGCTCCCTGGGAGCAGGCGGTCAAGAGGACTGCAGCTGTTCCTGGACACTGATGGAAAACACACTGGGATGGCCAACCATGGTAAGTGCACTGTCCGGAGGCAGAAGGCCTGTGTTGGGGGACCTGGCGGCTCTGCCCCGCGTCTCCTGGAACTCCAGTCTCTCACACTGCACCCACCACTCCAGGGTGGCCTCAGCCTACAGCCCCAAAGATGTTACAGAGCTCTCTATGAATACCAAAGGCACATTGGACAGTGAGCTGTTCATGGAGGGGGGACACCAGACACACGCAGACCCCTGACCAAGGTATGACGCCACCTACATGGTGAGGATCAGATGGGCCTGCCCCCACCCTCACTGAGCGACCCTGCCCCAAATGCTATTGGGGGAGGAGATGGGCCAAAGCCACAGGGCTGGGCTGAGATATCTGGGGAGCAGAGTGGGGTAGGGGCTCAGGATTCTGTCTCCTTGGGAGAAGGGGAGAGGTGGGCCTGACCCAAGTTGGCACCCCAGGCTGTGCCGAGGGTTTTTACCCCACAACTGCCCGCGATCAAGGCTCATCTCTCAGGAATGAATTTCACCTGGAACTCTTGCCAGTGCTGAAAAGCCCAGGTGTAAATTGGCCTTGTACATTTTCATTTCTCATCTCAGGGATGAGGAAGGAGGGCTGTGCGTCACACAAGCGGGAAAATCAATTTCAGATGAAAACTTATAAAAAGAAACACCCAACCCACAAACAAATGAGGTCATAAATCCCTCGAGTCCTGCTGGTGAAGCCACACCCGCCCTGCACTGCTGTCCCTGAGCCGGAAGGCGCCATGGGGAAGCTGCCGCCTGCAGACCCACCAGGGGGTGTCCAGGCACACAGCAAACTTCTGTCCAGCATGTCTGAGTAAACAAGGTGTTTCGCCAACTCATCTTTTTGTCAATGGCAGAGGTGATGCAGGAGCAACCCTTCAGGAAAGAGACAGGAAACAGGGCTTGGAAATCCTGTGAGGCGCACGCACAGCTGTTTGGCCTCCAAAGGCACCGGAGCAAACCCTGCATCCAACACCATCGCCACAGCCAACCACAAAAGAGGCTGTGGAACCAGAGTACATGTCTCAAGGAGGGGCCATGTGTACCCCAAAGACGACAAGCTAAGGTGATGAAAGCCCAGAGCCCCTGGAATGCTGTCTCCCCATCTCTAACCACTTCCATTCTGAAAGGCCTAACTAATGTAAAGCTACCTCTTCCAGGAAACCCTCCTGATTCTCCATCACCCACCTCCGAAGGACCCAGGTAGGAGGAGCCTGACCACTGGCTACCTTCTCCCATTATCAGTCCTGGCACCTCCTCGCTGAAGGCCAACCCCACACTGGACCAGGCTCTGTTCCACAAAGGTACGTGCTCACCCTGCGTCAGAGTCTCTGCTGCGCTGTTCCTTCTGCTCCAAACCTTCCCACAGCTGGATCCTGTCCATCTGGTCCCCGTTAGAGCTCCCTCCTCAGAGGGGCTGTCCCTGACCCGCCCATCACTCTCATTCTCTCAAGCCCCTTGAGCTCTGAGTGAGCGACCTGGGCACTTCTGTACTGTCTGTGCTCGGAACTGTGTCCAAGACTAGAAGTGCTTCCTTGATACTTAGTGTCCATGGGAGGAAGGAAGGACCTCACACGGGTCTGACCTCATGGCATTACTCCACACGGCTAAGCACTGAGGACCTGGGAGATGACCAGATGACAGCATCCCTAACCCCTGTACCCCCCACTTTTCTTTGTGTTGCTTATGGGAAGTTCAAGTTAGGCTGAACTCTGCCTGGTGAGGCTGCCTGTCTACATCCTCACTCTCCATTTGAGGTCTGCCCACAGCCAGCCCCCTCACCAGAGAGCAAAGGGAAAGTGTGCAAAGGAAAAAAGTCTGAGCAAGATGGGCCCAGGCTGGGGACTCCTTGGTGGCTCAGTGGTAAAGAATCCACCTGCCAATGCAGGAGAAATGGGTTCGATCCCTGGTCCAGGAAGATCCCACACGTCAGAGAGCAACTAAACCCGTGCACCACAACTACTGAGCCTGTGCTCCAGAGCCTGGCAGTGCAACTCCTGAAGCCCGAGTACCGCAGAGCCTGTGCTCCACAGAGAAGCCACCACAAGAAGCCACCTGTGAACACAACTAGAGCACAGCCCCCGTTCACCCCAACTCGAGAAAACCTGTGCAGCAACAAAGACCCAGCACAGCCCAAAAGAGAACCGAACACTGGGCCCAGGCTGACTTGTGTCCACGGTACTCTGGTCCCCATGTGGGGTTGCCTCCTATAGACACAGAAGCCCCGTGAAAGGGGTGCGCCTGCAGTTTGGGAGGACAAGATATGAAAAAGGCAGGCTGACAGGCAAACAGGCTTGAAGGCCAAAGGGAAACAGCCCCCAAACTGGTCAGGCTGCAGCTGGAGAGGCCACACACCCAGATTCGCAGATCATCGAGGGTAGGCTCAAGTGGAGGACAGAAGCTCCAAGTGGGTGCTGAGGCACGCACCCTTATCTGGCACACTAGCTGGGCGGTGACAACAGGTGACTCAGGGCCACTGAGACCAGTTTCTTCAGGTGTGGCTACCAGAAGCAACTGACTGGGCGGGCCACAATCCCAGGACAGCATGGCAAGCCAGGAGGGTGGCCAGTCCCTCCTGGGCCATGAGTCAGATGCCAGCGCCCTGTCACCCTGCACGGCCGCTCCTCCCTCTGTCCTCCACCCTATCTGTCCAGAGGTACCTTCCTTTCTGACCTGCAAAGTCAGTCCTGAAAACCTGGAGCAGGAAGGAAGGAATCTCAGCACAAGATGAGACCAAGAGGGGCTTCCAGGGCCAGATGGGCCCCAGATCCTGCTGCTCCTGGCCCCTGGCCGCCATCCCCTGCGGCGGCAGCACCAGGGGAGGCCCAGCAGGACCGGCCCCCACACACTCCCTGACGTTACTGTCTGCCCCAGTGGTTCTCAGGGCCCATCTCCTCTGTCACCTTTATTCCAGCCAACAGCACCCGGGATAGCCTCCCCTCCCCACCTACACATGCCCTGTCCAGCTGACTTCCCACCAGCTGCCCGGTGTTAACAGGGCAAGTAGTGCCCAGCAGGCGACGGGAGATCAGTATTTGTTGAGATAACATACCCCACCCTTAGGACCTCTGGGAAGAACAACCCCAACCAGGTGTGTCAGCAACAAGTCAAAACAAGGGTGTGCCCGTGAGCTCCCGGGGCAGGGCAGAGACACAGGGAACAGTGGGGGTGTGAATTGCAGACAGCCTTGTGTCTTAACGTCAACTCCTTTGAGCCTCAGTTTCCTCAACTGCAAAATGGGGAGCTGATGACGCGCTGTGGGGTCTGGCCAGGAACATGCTTCAAGAACCACAAGTTGCTCTGCAAAGACGAGTCTGCTATTCCCCACATGATGCAAAGCCCAGGGAAAGAATAACCCCAGGAGGGCAGGGAGCTGGAGGCGAGTCCCTGCACAGGCACAGTTCAGAGGCAGGACATGCAGAGCTACTGGAAGACTGGGACGTGAAGATGCCGGTGTCTCTGGAGTGAAGGCCCTCTCCACACACCAGGACACGTGTGAACACTGCGTGAACTGTGTCGCCAGCAGGCTGAAGTCCCAGCTGTCCCTGTTTACCCAAAGGCCCTAGAGACCACAGCCCAGACTCCACAGGGATCATGGTACCCCATGTGCTGCTGATGGGTGACACACATTCTAGAGCTCTACTTGGAAGCAAAGAACAGGGTTTGAGGGAGGAGGATGGGCAGCAAGCCCAGCATGGCTCCTGCCAGCCTGTGGGGTGCCCCACCTCCTCTTGCTTCTGCTGGCTGACCCCCAACACCCTGGGGGGCTTTCTGCCCTGACTCCCAGGATGTCCCACCCACCCCATCATGGCACATCAAGAGTCGGCCTGTCTCTCAAGATGATGCCAGTGTACACCCCAAGATGCCATGCTTACACTCTGCGTGTAGGAGACCGTGCCCTGCTAAGCCGGGGCGTCTTGCCACATTTGCCAAGATGGCTGAGCAATGCCTTTAGTTGGATCTTCCTTCTCTGTTGTCACCTTGAGACACGTGTCTGGTGTTGCCATTTCCTGAGCTAGGAGCAGGAAGAATATTCCAATCCCTCTTCAACTGCTGATGATGGTCTAGGGGCCAGGCCTCCTCCCCTCCCCCTCACACCCAGAGAGCCTCTGCTCCCCTGGCAGGGCTGAGCCCACAGGCAGGCAGTGTCTGGGCTCCTGGACCACTGCAGGGCAGCCATGACCTGGAGGCCCCAGTGTTCAGGGCTCCCAGGGAAACCTGCATGCTGCTCTCCCTTTTCCTCCCCATGTCCACGGTCAAGGCCAAGGCCTGGGTCGTCTCGTGAGTCACCTCTGGCTTCTCCATACTGAGCATGTATCCCAGGACCTGCCTCACATTTGCCCTAGTTCAGCTGCTAAGCCGCCGTCACCCTCCTGCCGAGCTGATCTGCCCTCTGTGTCATGGTTTTTTCCAGGTTGGGCCTGCTTGAAATCTACATGGTCACGTTAAAAGGGCAGCAGTCTACGACTTGCCTGGTGGTCCGGTGGCTAAAACTCCGTGCTCCCAAAGCAGGGAACCCGGTTTGATCCCTGGTCAGGGAGCTAGATCCCACCTGCAGCAACTAAAGATTCTGCATGCCACAACTAAGACTCCTTGCAGTCAAATAAATAGATAAAAACGCAGCAGTGGCCTCAGTGCCCGCTGCCAGGGGAGGGACACGTGGTCAACACACAAAGGACCACAGGGAGCTGTGGAAGTGAACTTGAGTCACAGGCTTCGGGTGGACGAAGGGCACCAGCAGTGTGAACAGAAAAAGAATGAGAAAGCTGCCCTGGGACGCTGTTCAGGCGGTATGAACTTGCAAAACAAAGCTGCGGGCTCCTCAGTGGTGAGTTCATGCACGGTGACGCATCAGGGAGGGGCCTGCGACGCTCAACTGTGCCGCACGTGTTTACTTAGCTCTCGCGGGTGCCTGGCTGTCGGCGGGTCACTCTACCTCTCGCTCGACATCCAAGACAGTTTAGCACCAACTCAAGTGCCTGGAGAAGGACGTGCCCTTTATGGTGCACTAGCGCTACCTACCGTGGGGGAGAGTAGCTGAGCGCACACTGCCTGGACAGCAGTCAGCTGCCCTCCGGGCACGGCTCGGAGCTGAGCGGCCTCCTGGACTCAGACCAGGCAGAAGGCCCTCCACCCTAGTCCTGTGAAACAGCATCCTTGCGTCCTGCATCCCCGACGTACCCCGTCTCCACAACTTCCCATGGAGGCGTCCCAAACCCACGGTGCCTCCTCCCTACCACCGGCCAAGGCCAAGGGCACAAGGTGCTCTGGGGTGAAAGGGGACAGGAGGCCACTGGTGGGAAAGGCATGGTGATGAGGAACCCAGAGAGGTGTGAAGTAAATGCATCAAGGCTCGGGGAGGAGGAGGAACCTCAGAGAAATCTCTGGGGCATCACCCACACCAAGCTGTAGTAGGGCAATGGGTGGGGAGCTGCAGCTGCTCCAAGGCTCCTTGGGGCCAAGATGCTGACCTTGCGGGACAGCAAGACTTCCCCAGTGTGGAAGAAATGCCCCAGGAGAGGAGATTTAGGCCAACAGTTAGGGGCAGGGGACATGGAAGTCCTTGACCCCATTCCCTCGCCTGCATCTTCTGGACAAAGGGTGGCCTTGACAGGCCAGGGCTGCCCTCTGGACTTCAGACAATTAAGGCTCTGATGACCCGAGGCCATCAAGCTGACGGACACCTGCTGGGGTTGGCCAAGGGGCCTCAGAGTGGGAGGCAGGTGGCAGGGGACAGGGAGGGAGTGGTGCCTGAAAGTGAGAGAGTTCCCGGTTTCCTTCCCTAAGCCTCCGCTAACTCTTGGAGCCGAGACCCAAAATGACCAAAGAGAAACCATCAGTCAACTGCTCCCACTCCAGAGAAGGTGGGGCTGGCTTGAGCTGTGCTGGCAGCGTGGTGTCGGGGGCCTAAGCATACAGTCTGAACAGGGACACAGACTGTCAGGCCTCCTCCTCCCCAGCTTGGGAAATCCACCCTCACCCCAGAACTCTCTCTTCTGAGACTTAACTCAAGCCTGCAGGAGTTCCTGGTTCCATGTGAAGACTGGAAGGGGCAGGGGAAGGTGCCAAGAGGAGAGAGAACGCAAGGGACAAGTGAGAAAGCTAGTCCTGCCACGATCCCCTTCCAGTACCCTTTGTTCTGGCCAGGAGAAACTTCCTGGTGGGTACTTGTTTTAAAAAATAAACTATTTTTAGGCTTTTTTTTTTCGCTGTGCCACATGAGATGTGGGATCTCAGTTTGCCAACTAGGGATCGAATCCGTGCCACTGCAGTGGAAGCACAGTCTTAACCACTGGACTTCCAAGCAAAGTCCCAGTGGGGAACTTGTGGTTTCACAATTCTTTTCCCAACAGAGCAGACCCCAGCTTCAGAGGTCAGGAATCCAGGAAGAATTGATTACGTTGCTTTGTTTCTACTGTATATGGTGATCCTGTTACTATGATTTGTTACAAGAAATAACATCAAGATTCCTTTTAAAAACAAATTTAAAAAATGAGTCTATTTGAAGGTCAAATTAATGAATTAATTCAGGCCCCAGGCTAAGAGGTTGGCGCACAGTATTTACTACAGGCTCAGATGCTGAGGAGATAGATAGAGCAGGCTCCCAGATCCTCGGGGCGAGGACAGGGAAGGTCAGGGCTGGGCCTCAGGTGCACTGGGCCTAGGAGCCCGTTGCATTGCCTGTACCAGCCAGCCGGTCTGGGACCACCATCTAGAGGGCGGCTGGGTGTGTTGTGACTGGGGATGAAGATCTGGAGGGGTGAGGGGCGCCAGGGAGGGAACTCAGGTCCAGGAAGGAGAAGGCCCAGAGGCAGGGTAGCAAGTCCACAGAGGGTACCAACAGGGCCAAGCAAAGGACAGGGAGAAAGCTGGCTGCCTGTTGGAGGAAACAGGAGAAGAGGCAGAAGGCAGCCAAGGGTGGAAGCCACAGGGGCTGCACATAGGACCGGGTCAAGTCCAAGAGCTCAGAGGTCCAGGAGCCCAGCAGGCTTCTGAGGCCAGAGTGGTTGAGCCCAGGGATCTCCTTTTCCCAGGAAGCTGGGCATCTCCCGTTAAGTTTGGATCTGTCTGTGGGGTCGGAACAACAGAGACTGCCTGTGACAAAGTCCAGTGCAGGTTTCTCTGGGCCTGGAGCCTCAAAGCAAATTCCAAGCAAAGGGGACAACCTCTGAGCTCTGATGACGTATTTTTTAAACCAGTCAGACCTGTTCCTGACTGAGCCTCGCTGGCCACCCTGCCTCACACTGGTACCATCATGGCACCAGACTGCCCCACGCCTGCTCTGGGGAGGTGTCCACCATTCCTGACAACTTGGTCAGTGAGCCATGACCTGCGGGGACCTGGGCCTGTCACCACCCACCAGGCAGCCCCCGCCCCCTCAGGAGCTCACGCCCAATGAGAAGAAAGCGTACTGGGTGTGAGGATGTGCTCAGTGTGCAGAACGGGGGCAAGAGACCACTGGGCCAGAGGCTGGGAAGGAGGAGAAGTACTTCCGGAGAGTGGACCCGAGAGGCGGCAAGGATGAAGGAAGTCCCAGGGTCTGAGGGCAAACAGGAAGTGCACAGGAGAACTGGCCAAGGGTGGAGAAAGAGGGAAGCTACAAGGTCAAGCGGACCTGCTGGACTGGAGTGTGCTGTCCACACTCGCAGGAGGGTGGGGAAGGAGCTGACACAGCACCCCAAGTCACCAGGGATGCTCCCCCCTGCAGGCTCAGCTCTGCCTTCTCTCTCATGCCCAGATGAACATCCCACTTTTGCACTCTCACAACCCACAACTTGGGGCAAATGTCTCTTGGCCCACCTGATATTCACTGAGTTCCTCAATGGCCCCTGGGTGGGCTGTCTCACACCAGGGACAGGGCACAGCACCTCTGGACGACTGTAATACCCAGGTGTGGAAGTCTGAGCCGCTGGCAGCAGCTCTTCCCAGAGAGGCAGCGACTGAGGCTGAGTCAGGTCCTTTGGAGGAAATCGCACGTCTGTTTTCCTGCTGTGGCTGGGAGTCTCCGCGTGACCCCCTCTCAGGCCCAGTCAGCAGGTTTTGCTAGGAGCTGAGTGGAAAAGGAAGACGAGGCCATTCTCTGGGAGCCTGGGCTAGTGGAGCCTGGGGGACCGCTCAACAGGAAATGAGCAGAATGTACCCAAAGTGCAGCGCCAGGGAGAAGTGGCTGTAAATTCAGCCCTGGGGAGGGGGGCAGGGAGAGAAGAGGGGGTATGGGGAGAGAGAAGAGGGGGAGGGGAAGGAGGAAGAGGGAGATGAGGGAGGGGAAGGACGAAGAGGGAGATGAGAAAGAAGTGGGGCAAAGAGCAGAGAGCAAGCAGCTGCGGCTAGTCTGACACATTTCTCCATCCAGCGGCTTGGGAAAAAGTCCAGAAAGATCACCTCTAACGTTTCCCCGGGGAAGGGTTTGGGCAGGGCTGGCGGGTAAAGATGCCTCCAAAGGTCTGCAAGCTCTCAAACCCTCCGGGTAAAGATGCCTCCACAGGTCTGCAAGCTCCCAAACCCTCCCGTGGCTGGGAGGCTCCAGCATCAAACCCTCCTTAAACCTCAGAAACCTCCCCCTGCCCCTCCGCCGACCTCGGAAACCAAAAACAAGACAATTGGGCTTTCCTCCCCTACTCCCCCGTCCAATGGCCTGACGCCTCTGAAACCCTATGGCGGAAGCTGGCTGTGCAGCCCAAATGAAAAATTAACTTTCCCTGGATTGGGTCAGTCTCAAGATATTGGCAACAAAGAGGAGAGGATAGGGGCCAGGGCCTGTGGGTCAAAGGCCATGGGACATGCAGGCCAGAAGCAAATGGCGGGCCGGAAGGGCCCAGTTGCAGCCTGTCAGTTTTGTCCTCTGAGGAGAGACACAGAGAGGCACTGAAAGGGCAGGCAGAGCACTCAGGGCCCCGAAGAAGGCTGGCTCTGGAGGGACGTTGCGGGGACAGGTGGGTGGATGGCACTGTTTTCTGGGTTCAGTTGCTAAGTCTGCAACAGTTCTGGGGTCTCAAAACTGTGATAGCCTCCAATTCCTGAAGCTGAGCAGGGAGATACTGAGAAACCTCACAGGCTCTTATTAAGTGGCACATGGAGTATAATTAAGTATCCTACAGCCTGGCCTCAAAACACACCCAGATAGGCAGGGTGATCAGCTCCCACTGAGTTCTGTGATAAACTGCCTTTACTACACCCAGTATTCTGAGTCACAGTGAGCTTCAGGCTCCATACACAGCAGTTACGAGCAGTGGACTCAGAACATGATGGGCCCCTGGTCCTGGCATGTTAATAACGAAGAGCTGCAGGATGCTGCCTGACTCTGGGGCGCCTCCCTGATGGTGAACAGTGGGTACTCCCAGGAGGTCAGGTTAACCTGGTTTTACGGACAGGCCTGGGAAGCATTGGAGATGAGAGGCCTCTGCTTCCTTTGGGGAAGGGCAGTTTTGGATTGCTTCTGAAACTCCACAGCCCAGCCTACAACATAGGGCTGGTCACTGCACCCAGCTAGCTTGTGAGGCAGGATGGGATCATCTCCGCCAGGGGTCCTGCAGGGACATTGCGAGGTCAAGGGTCTTCCTACGGATGAGTCAGCAGAATGGTTTCCTGTAAGAGTAGACTTAACCCAGTTCCCGCAGCATGTGGATAAGGCCACGGACAAAAGCCCTTCCCACATCTGCTGCCCCGAGGCAGAAGGTTTTCCGGGGGTGAGTGCCTGCAGCTGCTGGACTCAAGGTCCTGAGCCAGAGACCACTCCCACCCCCACTCCCAGACCTTGCCTGACACCTGTCACTCCCAGGCTCCATACTTTGATTTGTGCTGACACTTAAGGGGTTATAAGTTCCAGAGTTTTCTGTCCTAAGATCACCCACGTCTGTTACTCAGCAGGCCAAGTACTTTGCTGGGAAATCAAGAGTGTGATTCCACAAAATGAAGTTTAAAAAACAGGTCGGAGAAGGCAGTATCTGGGAGACCTCTGACATTTCCCCAACTACTGCTTACTCCTTCCTACCAGTTGGGGTCTGGGTCCCCTAGGTCTTCCCCAACCCCCACGCCTCTCCCAGGAAGCTCAATCTTTCCTCCTAGACACCAACGCGGGGCCTAGAGAGAATCGAACAAACTTCAAAGTTACGGGATACGGTGGTCATGAGGTCCCCTCTTAGCTTGGATGAAACCAATCTTTTAGTTCAAACTCTCTCCCCACTTTCAGGCAAAGAAAAAAAAAGAAATCAGGCCAGCATTCCAGGCGGCTGCCAGATCTACCCCTAGTTACATTCTCAGATCTCCACAGAGCGCAGCCACAAGAATGACCAGGAAACCATCAGCAGCTTAGGTGGAAATTAATGTCACCCACACACACCACAGTGACAAGCGAGCTTTGAGACTGGAGCACGCTAGTGGATTCCTCGACCCACCTCTATTCCCCAGAAAAACTCATAAAGGAATCTCCCCCCAGTTTAGATGTGCACAAAGACCAGATGGTACTGACTGGCATTATTACCCGGGGAGGTGGGAGGGGACCACAACCACAGGCCTGGGACAGACGCCTACTTCTTTTTCTGCTTTATGCTATGGATTCCTCAACATTCTCCAGTTCAGCCTGTCAGTGACCAGAAGTAAAAACTCACAAACTTCCCACTCAAGCTCAAATTGATTTTAAGACCTGAAAGCTTTCACCAGAGAGGAACTGCTGCGGAACTGGTCATGGCAGCTACTGGACACTGGTTTGTCACCGATGTCATGGATGAGGGAGACCTGCCGGAAACCAAGCTCCTCTACTCCTGGCTCTCTGTCACGTGTCCACCTTTCTCAATTTAGAGACGACACTGTTACAAGCCTTTGAAATCAAGAACCTGTTTCAAAGCGGGGCTTCTCAATGTCGGTGCTTCTGTCATTCAGACAAGAAAACTCTTGGTGGTATAGAAGGCTGTTCTGTGTGTTACAGGGTGTTCAGCAACCATTCCTAGCCGCTGCCTACTCAGTACCACTAGCGTCTGCTCCCCAAGGCCTGACAAAACCTCTGATGCTGCCACATGTCCCTGGGGTGCTGCACAGAGAGGAAAGGGGAGAGGGAAGGGTTAGTCACCTCTAAGTGAAGACGTGCCGATGCAAGCTTGACAGATGCCAACAGATACTCTGGGGTTCTCCTGAGGACTTGGGCAGGGGAGATGTGGTGTCCGGGTGCTGAGTTTTACATATATGTCCATCTGCATACATCAGGTTATCTCTTATTTCAAGAATTAGAAAAAGCAGGCAGCTGCCACAAGAATGCCCAGGAGGAATTTCTGTTGTTGCTGTTTGGTTTGGTTTGGATAAAATTATCCTCACTTTTCTCAAACTGTAAAACAGGGTTTCCCAACCTCAGCACTGCCCGACATCTGGGGCCCAGTACACTGTAATACAATTAATTACCTCCAAGTTTTGACAGCCAAACATGCCTCCAGACATTGCCAATGTCCTCCAGAGGGTGGAATTGGCCCTGGCTGAGAACCACTGTCCTACTGGAAGACAAATGCCTCCCAATCCTTTGGTGTAGAAAGGAGAGTATGCTGACCCTTGGGCCAGATAAAGTGAGATTGAGACTGACTGAGATCAACAGAGACTGGTTTAAAACATGTTCACTTGGTGAACCCTCAATATATATTAAGACTTAATAGGAATGTTACTTGGCCCAGACGATCCTATCCTGAGGACACAGAAAGAGGATGAAGGAGGTGTTTCTAAAATCAAGACAAGACATACACAGAGAGGTGGACATGTCCAGATCCACAGTGGAGGTCTATGGAAACTATTGCAGAGGGAATGGAACACAGCCAGGGTGATTCTTGAGAGCACAACTCAACATGGACTTGGTCACGAGGCCAAGACGGCGGCTCTCAGGCTCTCAGGGGAGGACGTGGCCATAGCGGCGATTCTTTGGGACTGGGTCCCAGAATGCTGCGATAATAAACTGATCCGAACCACCAGCTTAAGCTGCACTGAGCTTTCCAGGTTTCTAAGTGCTCCCTCTAAGTGCTACATTAATGCAGGCCATTCTTCCTTCCCTGAGAGGAAAGGCTCAGGTGGACACCCTGAGAGCCCCAGCTAGTTCCTCCAGCACAGCGGGTCTTCTGGGGGCAGGATGGGCTACCAGCATGGGCCCTCATGCCTGAGGGAGTGGTGGGGAGGGCTTCCAGAGACCCGTCCACAGGAAGGAAAAAGGTGGCCCAGGAGTTCTTCCAAGAGCTACAGTTCTTACATGAGGGGCACATCAGGGCGCAAGATAGTGAGCAGCACTGCAAAGTGCTCTGGTCAAGTGTGCAGCGAGGCGGGGCGGAGGGGGAGGTAGAGGCTTGCTGGACCAGGTCACTCATTCATCCTGCTGGGCACAGGGCTGTACTCTGAGCAACAACCCTAGAATCCATCTAGATTTAAGTTTCTCTTCCTCCAGTGTTTAGTCTGGAGTCGAGAGACAGACCCCAAATATCTTTAGCCCTGTCTAGGATCATTACTTTCCCCCTCAAGGGGCCAAAGGTCCCGGCTGTGTATCACTGGGGACACATTTCTTTTCTCTCCCACTGGACCTCTCCAAGTCATGGGTTAAAGTCTGGTTTGCCAGCACTGCCTAAAGGATTCCTATGACCACTGCTTGTTCCTTCCTGGAATCCATCCACACAAACTCCAAACCTAAGATTCTTAAGGGATGGAGAAATCTGGATTTGAGCCTATAAACTGAATTTTACATTTGCCTAGTTTTCTGAAGAGTGGATCCACTCAGCTTTCACCAGATTTGTGAACAACGGGGCCTGGAATTTCCAAAACACCTATTCTGTCCACCACAAGTAGAACACTTAAACATTCTTGGATTCCATGTTCCACTTCTGGGAACTTACCCTGTAAAGCCAATCCTACCTGTGAGCAGAGATACTCACTGGCTATTCATAACAGTACTGTACATGGCAGAAAACTACTTGAAACTATCTAAACAGCCATCAATAGACAACTAGTTAAAAAAAATCATGGTAGACTTCATGGAACGGAATATCACATACTCATTAAAAAGATCCAGGAGGAGGTAGAACCCCTCATGTAAGAACTATAGCTCTTGGAAAAGCAGAGGAGGAAGATGAAATACATGACATCTTATCTCTTCAAAAGAACAAAACAAAACGAGAATTGAGCAGTAGGCTCTAGGGCCAGGGCTCTAGGGGGAGGGAGGAAAGAAGGGGTTCCCTTAAAGACATCTGGCAGCATGGGAGACATCGGTGGCTCTCACAACTCGGGGAGCTCCTAAATCGACTGGGAGGGGGCCAGGTGTGCTGCTCAACACCCCAGAGTGCCCAGGATGGCTGTCAGGGCGGAGAAAGACCCGAGGTGGAGAATTCTGACTCTAGTATGATCTCCAAGCACAGTTAATGAAAACCAGCAAGTACATGGTTCTATGTAGACCATGCTACCACTACGTGGGTTTTTTAAAGAAGAGGCATTCACTTCTCTTTGGTAACTGGTGACAGTCTTGTTTCTGGGGAGAGGGACTGGACGTCTGAGGAACTGAAGTGGGAAACTGACTTTTCACTCAACCCTTGCAATTCTGCACCCGGCCCACTGAGACGGCTGTTTGTCATCTTTGGAAAAAAAAAAAAAATTGCTCTAGACACAGAATTCCCTGCCCTTGGGCTCTCTGTGTCGACAGCCTCCGGACGGCTTCTTCCTCTTCCCTCTCTCCGCTCCCTCCCTGACCTTTTAGAGGGAAGGACAGGAGGCGAGGGATCCCTGTCCGGGAACAACCTCTGGGTGCATCTCTGCTCCCCTCCACCGTCTGCCCACCCTTCTTGAGGAGACTGGAGCCCACATGGCGGACAGAGCCTGGGCGCCCTCGCACGCAGACCCTGTGCCTCCTAGGCTGTATCCACCCTGCGAGGGACGCGTGCCAAGATCGCCCCCTCACTACCTCCGGCTCCCTCCCGAGTCAGGGCCAGGCCGGGCATCGCCTGGCCCCCCGCCTCCGAGAAGTCTGAGCCCGGGACTCGCCGCACACCACCCCCACCCCGCCCCGCCTCGGCCTCCGCTCACCTGGCTCGCTTTGTAGAACTGCTTCTTCAGCCCCGCCACCGACATGCTGCCTCCCGCCGTCGGGCCTGCCGCCCGGACCCAGCGAACCGGAGGGACCGCGCAGGCGACAGGCTTCCGGGCGCCACCAACCCCCAGCGCGTCTCAGCGGGCCCCTACGGCACCGCCTCCACCGCCCTCAAGCCAGCCCCGCCCGCCCCGGCGCCGCCTCAGACCCTCGCGAGCCCGCGCGGCCAGGATATTACATGGCAACCGCACACTTCCGGTGCCGGCCCCCGCGCGCGCACGCGCGCCCTGGGCCCCGTCTGCTCACACGCGCCCCCTGCCGGCGGGGGAGTGCACGCGCATCCCGCCTGCTAACCGAGAGGCCGCCTCGGCCTATGAGTGGACTGGAGCGAGCTTAGAGGGGCTGTAGCGGCTGCAGCGACTCCCGGAGTCCCGGAGGTGGCCCCGACGTCTCAGAAAAAGTGCTTAAACTTTTCTGCAGAGGCTGGTGAGGCTAAGGGGCAGGTGGAACTCCAGAGGCTGAGTTTACAAATCTTCACATACCTGTTCGCTAATCTCAGCTATATACAGTTCTTCTGAGGTCTTTCACCACCATCCCTTCCAGTCCAATGTTCATTCATTCAGTTGCCCAAATCAAATGTCAGGTTATGACTTGTACCTCCCTTCCGCTACCCAACTGTCTTTCTGCCCTGATCAGACCATTCCACTTGTCTTCTCTCTGGTGTGCCCAGCTTCAAGTTCTCTCCTCCAGTTCATCCCTTACAAGGCTTCCAGAAAGATGCTTCTATAACATAATTCAGATCACATCATTCCCTGGTCTATTCTAAAGCCAGTAGTATTGGCCTTAGAATACTTCTAAGGCCTTCTTGACATGGCCTACAAAGCTTTTAAAATTTGGCCCCATCACTTTTTCTGACTTCTATAACCCATGATTCTTTTTGCCTATGGGCTTTGCTAACATTATTTCTCTCTTGCTCATTCCCCCCCAATCTTTCCTCCCGTCCCTTGTGCATAAAAGAACTCTTTGTAATGTGACCTCCAGGAAGGCTTCTCAGATTCATATATGCTTAATGCTATTGATTTTTTTTTCATCAGTTGTTTTTTGTTGAATGAATCAAAAGTTAAGAGTGAATCAAAATGAATAAATGAATCCAAAAAGAAAAGGGTTGGGGCCAGTTGCACAATGGATAACAAGTCTGACTACAAGTTGTACGAAGAAACATACAGTGACTAGAGCTAAAGTGCTTGCAACTTCCATGTTGAAATCTCTGACAGAGTTGAGCAATTTTGTGAAGCAGATGATTGCTGAAAGTTTACAAGTGCCTCTACAGAAGGTACTGGACTAGGTCAGACTATTGCTTTAAAATATACATGCCCCAACCTCTCCCTAAGATCCTGATGGGGCTATTACAAAGTGTGAAAAAACCTCTCATGTGATTTTGATGGGTGTCATGAATAGTGATCCACCAGCTTAAATCATTTCAGGTGCCAAAATGTCAAGAGAAAGAAAGGAAAATATCCTAAAGGTTCAGACAAGGAAACAGACCTTGAGTAAGACATGACTTGCCTAAAGTGATGTCCTATTTTTCCACATTATTTTCAACCAACCCTACTGATGTAATTATCCAATCTACAAAATAAATAGAATTCTGAAATTGGACTAAATTAATTATTTGCTCCTCACTTTGCTTTAAGAGAGTAAATTGGTGCTGAAGAAAGCCTGTTCTAAGGCTCAAAGACTGACTCTGAAGGTCTCTGTTCCATGTGAAGTTTTTAATTGACATGATCACACAGTTCAATCAAATGATATGTATTCACTCAAATATTTATTGGGTACCTACTAATGAATAAGTCACCAGTAGGTCCTGTAGATACTGTGATAAATGATTCGTGTCCTCATGGAGCTGACGATAAAAACAGAAATGAATTCACTAGCCAATAACAAAACACAAGCTGTAATTGTTCCAAGAAAAAGAACAGTGTTGGAGCAACTTCATCTTGGAGGCTGGGGAAGAAAGGCTCCCCTGGGATTTCAATCTAAGATCTGAAACTTAGGTAGAAATCAACCAGGGAAGGAGCTATGGAAAGTGTTTCCGGCGAAGAAACAGTATGTGCAAAACTCTGAGGATTAAACAAGAAATATCCATTTCACTCATTTCCTCTGAATATATATATCTCGTCTCAAATACTTTTGAAGCGATGCATAGAGTTTATTTTGCTTTATTGTTTATATAAATTATAATTTTAATTACTATAGCTATATTCAGTGAAGTGAAGTGAAATGAAGTCGTTCAGTCGTGTCCGACTCTCTGCAAACCCATGGACTGTAGCCTACCAAGTTCCTCCGTCCAAGGGATTCTCCAGGTAAGAATACTGGAGTGGGTTGCCATTTCCTTCGCCAGGCGATCTTCCCGACCCAGGGATTGAACCCAGGTCTCCCTCATTGGAGACAGGTGCTTTACCGTCTAAGCTACAACCTATGAGCGATTAGGATTTAAAAAAAAAAAAAAAAAAGTCTTCAGCAAAATCGCAGTTTCAGGCTGTCACCGGAGCGCTGCGTGAAGCGTTTCATCGTGACGTAGGAGCCTGACCGTCCCGCCTCCCACAGACATATCTCACGGGCTCAGCCAATCACAGTCTCGAACACTCAACTTGACATCACCCATCACCAATCGCAGGACACACGCTACCCGTCAATGCCAGGCCACAGTGAGGAAGCCCCGCCCTCAGCTGGAATATCAATAGAGGAGCCATGGAAGGAATGGAAGCTTCGGTTCTCGCGATGATGCTCCCGGCGCTCCCCTCTTCCCGAGTAGGACCGTCACGTGATGCGGCATCACCCAATCGCCGTGTGGGCCGCGGGGGTCGCCGCGGTTCCCGCCAAATACGAGCGCGGCGGCCGCGGCAGCAGCGGCGCGGGCGGGAGGGCGAGCAGCAGTGGCCGCCTGAGCGGAGCTCGCTCCTCCGCCGCCTGAGGGGAACTCGAGACGTCGCCCGCGCAATGCTGGAGGAGCCGGAGTGCGGGGCGCCGGGCGCCCGGGGAGAGGCCGCAGGTCGGTTCCAGCCCGCGCTGAGGGAAAGGGGGGTCGCGGCGCGCGGCCTGTGTGGGCCGAAGCGGCGGTTGGGGGCGGACTGGCCTCCTGGCCTGGGCCCACGGCTCTGCATCTGGCGTTCGGTCCATGGAGTCATTACAACCCCGGGGAAGGGCCTTGCGACCCGAAAGGCACCTCTTTGATGTTATTGTTGGAGCCGCGACCATTTTTTCCCCCCCGGCGCTTTTACGTCAGTTCGTCCTTCCAGAGGGCTTTGCGGTGACGCGTGTGTGTGTAGTCCGGAGGGAAAACTGAGACCCAAAGAGGCGAAAGGGCCGGATTTGTTGGTTACCGAGTGCGTTTGTGTCCCCTGGACAAGTTGGACCCTGCAGCGGCGCTATGGGCCGGATGTGGAAACTGAGTTCCGGGGTCCCATGGGGTCGGGGGACCGGAACAGCTCCGTCTAAGGGTCAGGGCCAGCCCAGGTAAGAGGCCCGGGTGGTAGGGGTCCCGGGTTCTTGATGCCGCCGGATATGCAGGAAGACCTATCTTTCTCCTTCCTGTGTCTTTCTGGCGCCTGGCAGGCCCCTTATATGGGGGTGGCGAACTGGGGAGGACCAGACGGCTTGTCTCCCCTGCTCCACTCCCATTTTGCCCCCAGGACTTGGCGCAGTGCTTGACACATAGTAGGTGCCCAGTAATTAAGTGTCGGTAGGGACATCCGTTAATGTAGTTCAGAATTTCTCAGCCTCAGCACTATTGACACTGGGGGCCATTCTGTGCACTGTAGCAACATCTCTGTCCTCCACCCATAAGATCTCAGTAGCAAGCCCTTCTCATCTGGAACAACCAAAAATGTATCCACTGTCAAGGTGCCTCCTAGTTGAGAAGCACTGTGCTGTTTCCAGACTTTGGGATTTCAAAGAGACAGAATTCATATAAAGTTGGGGTTGATTGTCATGGACAGTCATTGGACCCAGTATGTATGTTTAAGAAATTTACAAAGCACCTTCTGTTGTTATGACTAGGCTATCCTAAAATGGGAGGATGTTTTAATTCCAGATAAAATTAGGAGGGATATAGTCTCAGAATAGAAAGCAGTGGTAAGTGTGTACAGAAATGTTTGTTAATTGCGCATATACCTTTGAATAGACTTGAGTCCCTGGATGGGATCCCTTTTATGTCGACCTGAGGTCACCTCTGTTCTGCTTGCATAAAGCTGGTGACTCAGGGCCATGCCAATAAATCTTGTAATTGACTGAAAATTAAGTGGCTAAAGATTGTGTATCCTTCAATGGGGGCAGGGAGGAGTTCATGTTTTTGAGAACTGAAAACTTGGGAATAATACTATCTTGAAATGGGAAGAAAGAAAATGTCTTCTGGGTACCTTTCTTGTATTCCTAGCTTGGAAGCGGGTAGAGTAGGTTCGTCTGTGGGCAGTTGAGCTTTTTTAGAAAGCCAGGATCTGATTTTTAAAAATATTCACTCGTATGTATCTTTAAGAAGAAAAGAATGTAGATTAGCCAAAATAACTAGACTTTTCCAAGCCACATCTAGCAGATGTCAGCTTCTCAACTTTTTCTGGCTATTTGAAGATGTTTATTCAAGGACTTAGTTCTGTTTATGGTCATTTCTGTACCAGTTTTGATACTGTTATGCCTTTTTTTTTTGCATATTTTTTCCCCTCTGTGCAGGAAAATATCCTCCCTTATCATTTCTTGACTGTGCTTCAGCTCCAACTTGGCAGGCTCAAGATGCTTTAAGTTGTATCACCTTTTATAATAAACCCTATTTTAAGAGAAAATAAGCCCTATGCCAGTTGTACAGATTTGTTGGTGGGGAGGGGTTGGATTGGAGGAGAATGTTTGGGCTCCTATTATGGTAAAATCAGCTGATGCAATGTTTTTTCTCATCTCTAGTTTCCTTACTTGATTTCCTGCTACCTGCCAGGCCCTGAGCCCATGTATGGAACAAGTCTGTGTATTATCACAAAGCTGGTTTTCTGATGGGGGGAGAGACAGAAACACAAAAGTCTCAGGTGTGCTAAGTGCTCAAGTGAAATAAAATAAGATGTGACAGCATTCAGGGTAGAATTTCTCAACCTACTGACATTTGAGATCAGATAATTCTCTGTGGTGGGGAGCAGTCCTGTGCATTGTAAGATATTTAGCAGTGTTTCTGTCCCTTACCCACTTGATGCTGGTATTACACTCTCTTCAGTCATGACAACCAAAAATGTCCTTTGTTGTTCAGTTGCTCAGTTGTGCCTGACTCTTTGCGACCCCATGGATTGTAGCCTGCCACGCTTCTCTGTCCATGGAATTTCCCAGGCGAAAATACTGGAGTGGGTTGTCATTTCCTTGACCGGGGGATCGAACCTGTGTCCCCTGCATTGGCAGGCAAATTCTTTACCAGTGAGCCACCAGGGAAGGCCAAGGATGGTGGTGGGAGTACCCAGATGAGCCCCACTGGACAACCACTTTGTATAGTAGGTACTGTATTTTTTGCTCCATTGTTTCCAGCACTTAATAACATACCTTTGACATTCATTCACAGCCATGGATTGCAAAGACAGGCCAGCTTTTCCAGTCAAGAAGTTAATACAAGGTAATTCTGGGAATGGGTTAAATATTTGTTCCTAGCTTATATCCTTCATTGTTTTCTCGATTATTATATTTTTTATTTCCCTTGAGCAGAGGTAGGCCATCTCCTGGGGTCCTCATCAGAAGCATCAAGGAGGTGGAGGGGAGAAGACAGTTGCATCTTACATTTGGAAGCTGGGAAACCCATTTCACTGTGTGCTGTTCCTAGGACCAAATGCAGAGGTTGCTGCTTTTACAGCTGGATTCCAGCATATTGACTTTGTAGTATTTTTTCTCATGGAGGAAAAATATACTGTATATTCTATATACCATAGAGCAGGGGTACCCAACCTCTGGGATCTAGTGCCTGATGATCTGAGATGGAACTGATATAATTATAATAAAGTGCACAAAAAATGTAACCGTCCCCCCACACTTAGTCCATGGCAAAACTATCTTCCACGAAACCTGGCCCTGGTGCCAAAAAGGCTAGGACCACGGCTAGAGAGAGTTTCACAGGCATCCTAGCCTCTGCTTCCAAGTTGTCAAAGCCAGTAACATCTCTTGATGTTGCCAGATGTCCCCTGGCAGGCACAGCTGTCTCTGGTCAACACCTTTTTATAGGAAGTGTCTCAAAATCCTTTCATGCAAAAGGGAGGAATGAATTTACCCCTAGGTCAGATTAGTGGCTGGACTATATGAAAAAGGATGGCTTTTGGTTTTCGAAGCTTGGTTATCTGGTTCCCCTGTAGCAGCTGGCCTTCTCCTGTCACGACTGACAGCAAGGTTGGTGTTGGTAGGAGTTGTACGAAGGGCAGCCGCCTTCTAAGGTTAAAGGATTAGGGCCAAACCGTAGAATCCGTGGGCATGATCATCTTATAAACGAAACCAGAAAAGGTTTATATGTTTGGTCTACATTCAGTTCAGTCGCTCAGTCATGTCTGACTCTCTGCGACCCCATGAATTGCAGCACGCCAGGCCTCCCTGTCCATCACCAACTCCTGGAGTTCACTCAGACTCGCGTCCATCGAGTCAGTGATGCCATCCAGCCATCTCATCTTTGGTCGTCTCCTTCTCCTCCTGCCCCCAATCCCTCCCAGCATCAAAGTCTTTTCCAGTGAGTCAACTCTTTGCATGAGGTGGCCAAAGTACTGGATCAGAAAGTAGTTCATAAGATGTTTGGGTGTTTGAATACAGGCAAACTCTGTAAGAAAGCTACCCATCTGCATTTCCTCAGTCTTCCATGTGCCTGTCTCTCAGAACCATCCAAAAGGTTGACACGCAATGGGAGGATACTTGTTTCGTTGGCAAGAAAAGCTAACAGCTTGGAGTGCTAGAAGCAGAACAAAATCTTAACTGCAAAACGATCTGTCTCTTTAGCTTTTGGAACCAGATACACTTATCTTCAAATGGGATTTCCACCCATAATAAGTAACTTTAGAATTTGAACTGGATCTCAAAGAGATCAGAAAATGTCTTCTTTGAAATTCTTGCAAAGTCCCTGCTCTAAAAGCTTGTCATTGTTTGGGGATTTTGTTTGTTTTTCGTTTCTTTTTTTTGTTTTTGTTTTTTTGTTCATTTGTTTTTACTTTTAATTCGGTTGTTGGAAAAGTCCGTAATGAAAAGACTTGTTGTTTAATCACTAAATCGTGTCCAACTCTTTGCAACTCTGTGGGCTGCAGCATGCCTGGCTTTCCTGTCCTTCATTATCTCCTGGAGTTTGCTCAAATTTATATCCAATGAAAAGATAATTCCCTTTTAAACTTTAGATATCCTCCCTACCCCCAAGTATGTTAAAGTTGTTCATTTTTTGAGAATATGGAATGTTAAAGTATTGATTGTTACTCTTCACACTATCACTTAAAAGAGGTCTTCCTTCTCTTCTGATTTCAGCCCGACTGCCATTCAAGCGCCTGAATCTTGTCCCCAAGGAGAAAATTGACGATGGCTTGGATGACACAGGGGCCTCTCGGAGTGGCCCTGTGCAGACTCATGTCCACAACTTAGAAACCTCTTTAGACCACTTGGAGAACTGTCACCTGGGTTCCGACATTGATTTTAGGCCAAAACTTGTCAATGGGAAGGGACCCTTAGATAACTTTTTAAGAAGTCAAGTTGAAACCAGTATTGGCCAGGCTGTGGTCATAATCGATTTGACAGAGGACTCGAGCAACCCCCAGGACAACATCGTGGGCCACAATAAATGAATTCTGCTGCTTCCCCAGCTCAGAAGAACATAAATGGAGTCCCAGACAAAGCTGGAGATGACAGGGCACTGCCAAAGGCCAGTCAGAAGGATGAGCTGGCAAGTCCCGAAGAGGCCCTTTCAGAAGTTCCATGCAAGACAGAGGCAGGGGGTGCTGACTCGGGTTTAGGCAGGAGGGGACTTGCACAGAGGGGCTCACCCCAAAACTCTCCCAAGCTGACTGGTGGCCTGAGCACATGCTCTGAGAAGGACTGGGATGGCTGGCGTGAAGCCGAGGGCATCCTGTTCAAGGGCAAGATGCCCGTGGTTGTCTTGCAGGATATTCTGGCCCCCAGACCGTCAGCCAGGTCTCCTCCTGCCACTCCTCCAAGCCAGGCTGTGCCTTCTGAGAGTGAGACACCGGAATCCAGCCCAGAAGAGGACTTGGCACTGAGCTACTCGTCCTTGAGCTCTTCCTCTCCCACCAGCTCCCCTGAGGGGCAGTCTGTGCCCACAAAGCTGCATACAGGCCCCAGCCCCCTCCCTGCCTCCACACCCGTCTGCAGAGTGAGTACCTTCCCCCAGTCAGTGCTGCCTGAACCTAGAGGCTTCCATCCAGCCCCTCACTCTTCACTCAGGGGTCCTATGTTGCCCAGCTGGCTAGTGGCTGAGTGAGTGTGGCCACAGATGAGCTCTTGTGACCTGGGCAGGTCCAGTGCAGAATTCTTTCTAATACTGAGAGCCACTGAATTGTTCATTTTTGTGCATACTGCGATGTGCACCAGTGTGTGTGTCCATGCCTTCCTGGCAGCCTTGTTCACACTTAAATAATGGTGCTGGTCACCTTAGCCACACTAGTGACTAATGGCTGTGATCCTCAAGGTAGCCTTTATATATATACACACACATATTCTTTTTAGGTGTTTATTTGGTTGCACTGGGTTTTAGTTGCAGCATATAGGGTCTTTGATCTTTGTTGTGGCATGCAGGATCTGTAGTTGCAGCATGTGAACTCTTAGTTGCGGTTTATGGGATCTAGTTCCTGACCAGAGATCAAAGCTGGGTTCTCATGCATTGGGAGCACAGAGTCTCGGCCCCTGGACTACCAGGGAAGTCCTTCAAGTCAGCCTTTAACTTCAGCTCCAGGCACTCCTATTCCAACACAAGAGTCATACAGTCATTGCTGGTAAGCACTCAGCGTTGGTGACGAGACCCAAAGACGGCAGGAAGAACAAAACGAGGCATCCTGAAGGGTCAGCTCTCATGACCGCCTGTCTTAAAACCTCACCCGGAGAAATGAGAACAGAAAAGACCTGGCTTCGTGTTTAAGGCCCCAGGCAGGTGGCTTTGGAAATTTCTGTTTCTATTATTGGCTTCCAAAGGACATAATGGCAGACGTCTCTATTCTCACCTGTCCTTGAGGTCCTATGGGTAGAGCTGAATCAATTAGTCAAGAATCACAAAGCATATTTCACAGTATCTGTGGTTTGAGGGTTTTGTAGCACTTGTAATGTTCATATCGGGTTTTCATATAAGATTGGATCCTGGGGCGAGTTGTTTATTTTCTACTGTACCTGCTTCATTTGACCATAAACTGCCTACCTTGACTGCTTTCCGAAATTCTATCCCTAGTGTATTAGCTATTTTTCTAGACGATTCCATTTCTTATCTTTTATCTCCCTAGGAGATTAGAGATTGGGGAAAGTGGCTTCCTCTTTAGGTTCACAAAATAGCAATCAAGTCCAGGGTCATCTTTTTTCCTTCTGAGTTTCTAGATGTGTCAGACTGAGATACTCAGCTTTTAAATTCCCATCTGAGCTGTCACCCAGACTCTCAGAACCTGAGTTTGGGTCCCATCTCATCAGCCATCTTGTTCTGTTTTGATCCTCCAGTCACACTGAATCCTTGCTGCTTCTGCTTTGTAGAACTACTTTGTCACATGACTGGTGACAGCCAGTGAGCCCAGAGAACAGGACATGTACAGATTTTCATTTTCCTTCATAGCTTTGTTTTTTAAGTTTGTTTTTATGCGCATAGCCAGGTCCCAGGACTGGGAGGCCGCATGTTGGGGCTTGTCACAAAGCAGTGCTGCTTCCTGTGCACTGGCCTAAATGTTGAGCGCATGAACCAGGTGTGAGTTTACCAAAGCCTGCCTCTGAGACCCTGATCTGACTCCGTACACAGGCTTAGGGTTTTAGATGATCTAGAAGACAGCATTATCACTCAGCTTTGCAAATAGTTCATGCTGCAGGTGGTGAAGCCTTATAGCCCTCCCCACCAGCCTGTGGCACAGAATTGCCCCAGTCACCCATAGCGTGGAATAGAGCCCCCCTGATGCTGGGTGACACCCCATGTGTACGAGTGAAACGGAGTGACCACCAGGAGATGCCTTGCACACTCAGTTTCTGGTTTATCTCCTCACTTTCAGGGGTGCTGGATTTCCTGAGTGGTTGATTTTTGTGGTTGGTACCTAACATTAACAACTTTCCCTGCTGTGAGCCCAGGTTCTTCCTGACCCCTGTTATTGTGGGGAATTCTTTTTCCATTTTCTGCCTTCTCTTCAGATTGTAGGCAGAAGCTTGCTGTAGGCTTGCAGATTGTTTCTTATTCCCATATCATGTGTGTGGTTTTTATTGGGCTCAGTTTATCCTGGACTTGGTATCATAAATCCACATTGGGAACCCCCAAACATTAGATTGTCCGTGTGTGCGTGCATGTGTGGCCGAGAGGGAGACCCAGCTCGTTAAAATGCAGATCATCCTGTCCCTTCATCTAGAGAGCCTGACTTTGAAAAAACACTTAGGAACACCTTTTCTAGATAACCCCAGGTCTCTTGACTAGCCAAAGAATGGCTGTTTGGCCTCAGAGCTTTTACCACCTGGGATAGATCTGTTTCTCCAGTTTGTTTGCAGAGACGTGTGATTAGTCCACATTATTGTTGACTCAGATGTTTGTTCCCTAAAGGACTATGTGGATACAGTGGTGTTACCAGAATCTACGCCTTGTCTCTGTCCAGTTGCTGGAACTCTTTATATTAAATTATGGTCATTTAAATTATACAAGTATTAAATGCTCTGTTTTTTTTTAAAAAAAGTATCACTGAAGGTCAAAGCTCCTTTTGGCTTTTTCCTGTCCCGCAGGTTGCCACTATAGTTGTTTTTACATTGCTCTCTATGGTGTGTATGTGAAGGATCCCTGGGAATATACAGTATCATTTTGTTACCTTACATGAGCCATATACTGTCCATATGTTTCTTTTTTATTCCAGGGTATGTTTAACTGTATTTTACACCTGGATGGGAAGATGTATCTTTTTAACTGCTATACTGTATGCAGATGGTGCCATGGTGTGGATAAACTGCAGTTTGCACAGTCATTTTTGTTGACGGATATTTCTTTCTTTCTTTCTTTCTTTCTTTCTTTTTTTTTAAAGTATTTATCTGACCACCCTAGCTCTTAGTTGCAGCCCGACGGATTTTCCAGTTATCTTCATTGTGGCATGAGAATGATTAATTGCAGCGTATGGGATCTGACCAGGGGTCAAATCCCAGGCTCCCTATATTTCGAGCCCTAAGTCTTAGCCACTGCACCAGGGGAGTCCCAATGGATATTTCTATTGTCTCTTGACTCTCAGCCTTGATGGATGATAGTTGTCCTGAGCTTCCATGGGTGGTGGTTCAGAAGTGCAGGCTCACAGGACTGGTTGGGTCAGTGTCTGCGTGCTGACAGTCCCCCTTCTTAGCTGCAGCCCGACGGATTTTCCAGTTATCTTCATTGTGGCATGAGAATGATTAATTGCAGCGTATGGGATCTGACCAGGGGTCAAATCCCAGGCTCCCTATATTTCGAGCCCTAAGTCTTAGCCACTGCACCAGGGGAGTCCCAATGGATATTTCTATTGTCTCTTGACTCTCAGCCTTGATGGATGATAGTTGTCCTGAGCTTCCATGGGTGGTGGTTCAGAAGTGCAGGCTCACAGGACTGGTTGGGTCAGTGTCTGCGTGCTGACAGTCCCCCTCACCTGGGGCACTTAGAGTCGTGTCTCCCCTCCACTTGCTCTCCCTCCCCCGCTGTCAGGGTACTAGCTGCTGTGGGGCCTCCCTCCTCACCTCGCTGCTGCTCCCACTGCTCTCACCAGACTGAGGGGGCTCTGGAGTCTCCCGAATACAGTGCAGGAATTTTACTGCACGGGTGTGGTTACATATGTTTTGACTCTTGGGTAGTTGATGTATCTGTTTTAACCTCATACTAGAATCCTGGGTCTTACTTTTGGTAGCTGAGTTCCAGATAGGGCTTCCCTGGTGTCTTAGGAGGTAAAAGAACCCACCTGCCGATGCACGAGACATAGGTTCAATACTTGGGTCGGAAAGATCCCCTGGAGAAGGGAATGGCTACCCACTCCAACATTCTTGCCTGGAGAATTCCATGGATGGACGAGCCTAGTGGCCTACAGTCCATGGGGTTGCATAGATTTGGACACGACCGAGTTGCTAAACACTAACACTTTCCAGGTAAGTAAAATGTGTGGCCTGTATTTTGAAGGAGTTCTGTAAATACTTAGGCCAAATGTCAAGAAGATAAAGTTATAGCTGTTCAGTAAGATAAATGTATGGTAAAGCAGAAGAGATAGTTTTAAGTTAAATTGCAGTTGCTGTGATTATTGGTATCATGATGCCAGCTCCTAGTAGTCATGTGAACTCTTACTGGACTCACAACACAGGGTAAGATTTGGAAGGGGCCTGATTCTGCAGCTGAATCTCAGCAAGTGTGGGCGAGACCCAACATGTCTTCCTCCACAAACGCCCTGGTACACTAGGGTGTGGCAGTCACGTTTGGTGCTGTATTCTTTGAATACAGAGGACAGTGACATAGATATAGTACCTTCCAAACCCTGCTAACTTCTCCTTTGCTGTGGGGGTGATGTCCACAGATTTGACAGGCAGAGTGGTTGCTGGAGAAGTGGATGCTTTTTCTTAAGTGCTTTGGTGTTTCTGTGGGCACCTGGCTTAGAGAGGTGGGGTTGAGCACTCTGCCAGTCACGTGGCTTTCACATGGCCAGGCTCGGCCCTCTGCTGAGGGAAGGCTTGGTCTAGAAAGGACTCAGTGTGTCCCGGGTAAGAAAGGTACCTTATCTGTATGTGTTAATCTGTAGGAAGTCTTAAGGCTGGGCTTTCCTGCCCTAAGAGAGAGAGCACTAGTTTCATGTAGTTTTGTCGGTATGTCAGTTTCGAGAGAGATGGGCTTTTGATCTTTCATCTTGTCTCATTTCTTGGCTGCATAAGATGAGCCCGGGGAGGGGGGGGTATTTTTCTCCAGCCCAAATTCTCCCCATTGCTTGTCCAGTGAATGGTGTGATTGCCAGGATACCCTGCTCTGGAGGGATCTTAGACCACTAGCCTGGACTTCTTGTGTGTATTCCTGCTGCTGCTAAGTCGCTTCAGTGTCCGACTCTGTGCCACTCCATAGAGCCATTTTGCCACCATGGTGAGGGAGCCCAGCCACACATCTTGGTCTGTCCTTGCAGCCCAGGCACAGTATGCAGCAGGGCGATTGAGAACGCTGTGCTCTAGAACATAGGGGTTCTGGAGTGGATCACCACTTCTGGGCAGCTGACTCTTTATCCTGGACGTTCACGCCATGTTCTAAGAGGTAAAGCCTCACTGGGCAAGGAGTACAAGTTTGTGGCCCATGGGAACCCAAGCCCACGCACGTCTTGCTTGAGTCACATGGTATTGATTTGTAGCCGTGACAAGCAAACCTCTGAGCTAGTGCGGATCTGGTTTCAGATTCCCCTGCAATAAAGTGCGTGTCACAGTAAAGCAAGTCACGTGGCTCTGTTGGTTCCCCAAGTACATGCCTTAATTAAAAAAAAACTGTGAAACTTCCTGGTGATGCAGTGGTGAAGACTCTGCTCTCCTACTACAGGGGAATGGGTTCAATCCCTGGTCAGGGAGCCAGGATCCCACATGCTCCACAGCGTGGCCAGAAAAAAAAAACTTCACTGCAAAAAATGCCATCGTCTGAGCCCTCAGTGAGTCGTGGTCTTTGCAGTAGGAACTTCAAGGATCACTGACCACTGATCAGCATACCACATATAACAATGAAAACCTTTGAAATTTGAGGGTTACAAACATGTGACACAGAGACACAAAGGGAACAAATGCTGCTGGGAAAATGGCGTTGATATGACTTGCCCAGTGCAGAGTTGCCACTTTTTTTTTTTTTTTTTTAAAATAAACGTGTTATCTTGGAAGCGAAAGAAAGCAAGGTGTGCTTGGCATCACAGAAAACCTCCACTGTTAGCCTTCCTGGGGAAAAGTAGAAGGGGCAGCCATGCAGGGCTGGGTGTCTACAGGACTCAGGACTCAGCCTCCAGTTTCTTATAGGCCTGCTGCTCTGTGTTTCCTCAACACCAAGGCCCTGCCTGTGGCTCTTGATACCAAACTTGGCCTCCATTTTTGGTCATCTGCCTTCTGGCCTCCCTTAATATATCTCCATATGTACACTTACGTGCTTTCATTGGAGCTTATGACCCAACCAAGACCTTCTGGTTTTGTTTGCTGGAACCGTCACCCAGAAAGGTTTCCATTGTTGTTTTGCAGAGTGTTGCCCCCCCCCACCCCCAGACCTCCCCTCAAGGACAGTTCAGTGTGTTAAACATGTTAAAGTGATTGAAACAACCTGTGTTCTCATTTCAGTGTCTTTCCTTTCAGATAACTAGGAAACTAGTCAGAGGCTCTGCAGAGAAGAACAAGATGAAACTGCAAAGGGTAAGGTTTGTTCCGTGAAGTAGCAAGTTCCCCAGCTGCACTCTTCGCAGTAAATGGGCAGCAAAGCCCTTTGTGTAGCTCTGACCCAGTTTTCACTCTCCCCTGCTTGTCCTGGGCAGCATTTCGATTCTTTCGTCATTTTACATAACTGGGCCTCATGTTTGTAGCTTGCATCACTCTGAGCTTTGCTGAATCCGGAGGTTTCACCTGTAGTCTTTTTTAAGCTTTTACTAGAATCAGTTCAGTTCAGTTCAGTCGCTCAGTCGTGTCTGACTCTTTGCGACCCCATGAATCGCAGCACGCCAGGCCTCCCTATTCATCACCATCTCTCGGAGTTCACTCAGACTCACATCCATCCAGTCCGTGATGCTATCCAGCCATCTCATCCTC
>SJYC01126372.1:0-37690 GCA_006408675.1 Madoqua kirkii
TGCAATTCATGGGGTCGCAAAGAGTCGGACACGATTGAGTGACTGAACTGAACTGAACAGATATTGGCAATTTGATCTCTGGTTCTTCTGCCTTCTCTAAATCCAGCTTGAATATCTGGAAGTTCACAGTTCTCATACTGTTGAAGCCTGGCTTGTAGAATTTTGACCATTACTTTGAGTGTGAGATGAGTGTAATTGTGCGATAATTTGAACATTCTTTGACATTGCCTTTCTTTGGGATTAGAATGCAAACTGGAGCCATTGTCAGTACCTGTTCCTCAACAGGACTGAGAGAAGAGAAACACTCACAGAAAATGACTCAGCAGACACAGCACAGGTCTGACATCGCGCCTAGATGAGTGTAATTGTGCGATAATTTGAACATTCTTTGACATTGCCTTTCTTTGGGATTAGAATGCAAACTGGAGCCATTGTCAGTACCTGTTCCTCAACAGGACTGAGAGAAGAGAAACACTCACAGAAAATGACTCAGCAGACACAGCACAGGTCTGACATCGCGCCACTATGATGGATCCTCAACCTTTCCATTTTGGGACTGAACATCTGTAATTATTAGAATTTGTCTCCTGGTAATTAGCCCCAAGTCAACACAGTTGGCCTTGGTTCTACTGTCTAGGACTGTTCATTCCTCAGCATCTTCTCTTCTCGGGGTCAAAGCTTCCTTAAACTGCTTCTCATTTCCCATCTTTATTCCTCTTTTCTATCCATGCTTCCAATTTTCACTGCCCTGTTTGGAGCTTGTACTCAGAACTGCACACTCTTTATGATGGGTTGTCTAACCTGAGCAGAGTAGAGAGGCTGTAGCCTCTATTGTTCCAGGTACTGTATTTCATTAACACAGCAAAAAATGACAATTGAGGTTATAGCAGCTCCTTAAACTTTTCACTCACTTTGAATCAACAAAATTCCCAAAGGTATTCTTTGCATATGTTGCTGTTTGAACATTGTATAAGGGCTTCCTAGGTGGGTCAGTGGTAAAGAATCTGCCTACAATGCAGGAGACCAGAGTTCAGTCCCTGGGTTAGGAAGATTCCCTGGAGAAGGAAATGGCAACCTACTCCAGTATTCTTGCCTGGAGAATCCCATGGACAGAGGAGCCTGGCAGGCTACAGTTCATAGGGTTGCAAAGAGTTGAACACAACTTAGCGACTAAACCACCACTGTTTAAATGTATATACCTGTGAAGCTCACTTTGGAATCTAACTATAAAATTTTATATTGACCATATTGCTTGTTTACTTATTGGAATTTAGCCACTGTTCTAATCCATCAAGTTATTTTTGAACCTGAAATCTTATACCTGGGGTTTTAGTCATTCTTTTCGATCTTAAACCTTGCAAAACTTTAACTAAAAAGCCAGCTCAGCCCATATTAATTGAAAAAGAAATATAGATAGGATAGGGCTGTGTATGAAAACCCTGGAGATCTCTGTCCAGGATGGCATGGTTTCGTGTGTCATTTCCTTGGATGTGGTCCATTACTAGTTAAAATGCCTTTATTCTAGCCCCCAATTTTCCTTCTCATCTCCAGGGATGTTAGAGATCATTAATATTCTCAGCCAGCAGCCTTCCACTGGTTTATCCAAATAAGGACTCTATGGATAGATGAGGTGGGTCCAACATGGCTTGTTTGTGATGAGTTGATGCTGATTCCTCATCTCTCCAGAACAAGCTCCCCGGACTGTGGTCCAGAGGCTTCACCTTCCTCTCCATTGAAAAATCAAGATCACATATGCCAAACTTCACTCTTTTGAAACCTGTGATTTCACCATCATAGATTAGCACAGCAAAGTAACCTTTATTCTGGCAACTTCTCTTAGATAGTTTATTTTTCCAGACCAAGAGAAAAACTCACTTAAGGCACTGGGTTTCAAGAGTCTTTTCACCAGAGTTCCGATCCAATACTGCAGGACTGCAGATTATTCTCATCGATGAAGACAATGGGACATTGAGTAGGAGCAGAACAATGTGCTTTTTCTCCCTGCCTCCTACTGACATTACACCATTTGTAATAGCCCTGCAGCAAATCTTTGCCTTCCTTGTTCTGCTTCCTGCTTTGAGCAAAACTCAGATCTCCCCACTGTGTACCTGAGCACTTCCGCAAGTCTTATGTCCTACTACACATCAGGCTTCTAGACACTGGATAGACGCTCCTGTGCACATTTCTTGTTAATTATGCGCTTTCTCACATTTTCTGTGTGTCTTTCTCAAATCTGAGAGATCTGAATTCTGAGTCAGGACTTTGCTTAAAGCCTGTACCTGCTCAGATTAATTGGGTGATTAAGGCCAGCTGCCTTAATCTCTCTGAGGCTAAGTGGATATAATCACTCATTACTTCACAGAGGTAATCTCACATCTTAGGCAGTCATGAGTAAATGAGATGACATATATGTTAACTGTCTTATACCTGGGGTTTTAGTCATTCTTTTCATGGTGGGTATTCAGGAAACGTTCATTCTTTTCCTCTTTGCCTTTCCCTCTTCAGTCCACCAACCACTTCTCACTTGCTTTTAATGATTCATTCAGGATAAAATTTCCTCTTATAGTTTCTTCTCATCGTTGCTGTTTCTTTGGGAAGACTCCGTATCCAGCAAGGTAAAACTTGACCGAGCTTCTGCCTTCAGTGTGGATGAATCCAGCTGTCAGTGAAATAGAAATCCCCCATCATTGCCACATCTTGCCTCTGTTGCTTTTGCAATCTGGGTCATTTCCTCCATCTGGTCAGGTATTAACTCTAAAAACTGTTTAGAAAACTCTGAAAACATATTCAGCTCTTGGCGCTTCATTCTTCTTGTGTTTAGCTTTCTGTTCCTTTTACGTCACGGGGATATTTTTTCTCATTCCACCTAACTCAATTCTGAGGAGCTTTGATGGAAAGCTTTAATGGAAAAGCCAAAACAGAGCTCCTTGAACAATGCCCAGAATGTTGAGGGACGAATTTGAGCTCAGTCATCTTGAGTTGGAACCCTGGTCATCATCCGCCTTCCTCTGTTTTCAGGCTCGGGGCGAAGCTGAAATTCTGTGCTTCCTCAAGAGCTTCTTTGACTTTCCGTATTTCCTCCAGTCAAAAATATCCACCCTGTGGGGGTTTGAACGAGGATAACCATTTACTTAAACATTATCCCTCATTTTTACTTTCTTTTCACTTATTTCTGGTTCCCTTTCCCCCTGCTGCTATGTCTTGTTCAAGGTGGGCCTGATCTAGACCACACATTCCACCTCTCCTGTGCTGCCTGGAACTAAATCTCTCTGTTGGGCAAAAATATACTTCTCAGCCTCTGGACCAAGTGTTCATCAGCCAGGTGACAGGGAAGGAAACAAGAAATGAAGAAAGAGGGTTCCATTGCTGGGGGATTTCTTTAGTCTGAAGGGACAGCTTTTGAAATCAGGCCACTCTAAACCTCACCTACTGACCCAAGTTCATTTCTCTGGACTTTTCTTTTATGTCAGGCCTAACCCACAGCTGGCTTTGTAATATTCATTATATATATATATATATATATATACTGTGCTGTGTTAGTCACACAGTTGTGTCTGACTCATGATCCTATGGACTGTAGCCCACCAGGATCCTCTGTCTGTGGAATTCTTCAGGCAAGAATACTGGAGTGGGTTGACATTCCCTTTTCCATGGGATCTTCTTAATCCAAGGATTGAACCTCAGTTTCCTGCATTGTGGGTGGCCTCTTTACCATCTAAGCGTATCTATATGTGTGTGTATGTGTAAATATGTGTACATGTATGTATGTGTATATATATACACATACATCCTTCTTGATTATTCCAGGAGGACTTATGCACATGTTGCAAGTTTAATTGACAGTCAAAAGTGGCTCTTGAAAGAGATGAAATTTTTAATGAACTTTTTTTGTTTTTAAATTCTTCATCAAACATCTTAAAGACAAAAACTCACACCCACCCTTCCTTTGACTATGCCAAAGCCTTTGACTGTGTGGATCACAATAGACTGTGGGAAATTCTGAAAGAGATGGAAATACAAGATCTTATATATACTGTGCTGTGTTAGTCACACAGTTGTGTCTGACTCATGATCCTATGGACTGTAGCCCACCAGGATCCTCTGTCTGTGGAATTCTTCAGGCAAGAATACTGGAGTGGGTTGACATTCCCTTTTCCATGGGATCTTCTTAATCCAAGGATTGAACCTCAGTTTCCTGCATTGTGGGTGGCCTCTTTACCATCTAAGCGTATCTATATGTGTGTGTATGTGTAAATATGTGTACATGTATGTATGTGTATATATATACACATACATCCTTCTTGATTATTCCAGGAGGACTTATGCACATGTTGCAAGTTTAATTGACAGTCAAAAGTGGCTCTTGAAAGAGATGAAATTTTTAATGAACTTTTTTTGTTTTTAAATTCTTCATCAAACATCTTAAAGACAAAAACTCACACCCACCCTTCCTTTGACTATGCCAAAGCCTTTGACTGTGTGGATCACAATAGACTGTGGGAAATTCTGAAAGAGATGGAAATACAAGATCACCTAACCTGTCTCCTGAGAAATCTGTGTGCAGGTCAAGAAGCAATAGTTAGAACTGGACATGGAACAACAGACTGGTTCCAAATCGGGAAAGGAGTGTGTCAAAGCTGTATATTGGCACTCTGCTTATTTAACTTTTATGCAGAGTACGTCATGTGAAATGCTGGGCTGGATGAAACACAAGCTGGAATCAAGATTGCCAGGAGAAATATCAATAACCTCAGATATGCAGATGATAACACCCTTATGGCAGAAAGTGAAGAGGAACTAAAAAGCCTCTTGATGAAAGTGAAAGAGGAGAGTGAAAAAGTTGGCTTAAAGTTCAACATTCATAAAACTAAGATCATGGCATCTGGTCCCATCACTTCATGGCAAATAGATGGGGAAACAATGGAAATAATGAGAGACTTTGTTTTCTCGGGCTCCAAAATCACTGCAAATGGTGATTGCAGCCATGAAATTAAAAGACACTTGCTCCTTGGAAGAAAATCTATGACCAACCTAAACAGTATACTAAAAAGCAGAGACATCACTTTGCCAACAAAGGTCCATCTAGTCAAAGCTATGGTTTTCCCAGTTGTCATGTATGGATGTGACAGTTGGACTACAAAGAAATCTGAGTGTGGAAGAACTGATGCTTTTGAACTGTGGTGTTGGAGAAGACTCTTGAGAGCCCCTTGGACTGTAAGGAGATCCAACCAGCCCATCCAAAGGAATTCAGTCTTGAATATTCATTGGAAGGACTGATGCTGAAGCTGAAACTCCAATACTTTGGCTGCCTGATGCAAAAAACTGACTCATTTGAAAAGGCTCTGATGCTCAGAAAGATTGAGGGTGGGAGGAGAAGGGGACAACAGAGGATGAGATGGCTTGATGGCATTACTGACTTGATGGATATGAGTTTGAGTAAGCTCTGGGAGTTGGTGATGGACAGGGAAGCCTGGTGTGCTTCAGTCTATGAGGTCGCAAAGAGTTGGACACAACTGAATGACTGAACTGAACTGAACCCCTACTCAGTTTACAGCTTTAAGCAAACTTTCAAAAATTTATTTTGGTTACTGGCCTGTATTTCTTGGATGATATTGCAATTCCAAGAAAACATAAGGTGGACTCCAATTTGATGAAGGATTCAGGTGTAAGTTCCCAAATTTATCAGTGTAAATGTGATGGTCTATACATCCTTTGTTCCCTAAATACCAGGATCTGTTCTTTTTTAAAAATCTTAATTCCATTCCTATTCAAGTATCCATTTCAGAGATCAGAATGTCTCCTCATTGTCACTTCACTCACTCTTCAATCTCTCCTCTTGAGTCAATTTAAAGCTGTTTTCCCATAACAATCAGGTACCAAAACTCATAAGCTGTCTAGGAGCATCAACAGCGGTATAACAGAAACGATGCCTGGTTTTATTTGGCAGATCAAGCCTTGAGACAGGTCTTTCCTTTCTGGTGACCAGAATGTCTACAAAACAAGGAAATATTTATATACTCAGATTTTGAAAAGTAGAGGGAGGTGAGTTGCAACAGTGAATGGTCAAAGGTCAAAGCTGGCTGGGATGTTTTGTTCCAAGGCTATATCAGTTGAACTTAGGTGGAAGCACATGGAGGTTTGGAGGAAATGGGCATGGAACTCCCCACTGTCCCATGCCAAGTGGTGACCAGAACAGATGCGAGCAGCGTGATAAGCTCAGCATCTCACATCAGTGGAAATGTGGAAACTCCAGCATCTCACTGGAATGGAAAGGTCAGGAGAGAACACGTCAGCATATCTGTGTGGGTGAATATACCTCTGAGAAATTCCACTCCAAGAAATATGAAGGCAAGGGGAATGCCTTGGAATCCAAGGGGAGTTGTTGGATTGGAGCCTTGACCCTGATGGAATTTGGGCTCTGAGACTCCCTGAGCCCAAGTGAAGCTGTCTCTTTTAGTTTCTGCTTTCTGGTTTATTCTTTCTGTTTGGTCTCAGAAAGTTGGAAAACAGTACTGCTTGTGATCTGCTTACAAAAAAAGTCCTTTGGCAATGAAAAACACATGAAACAATTTTCCCTTCTGGTCATCTTAGGATACTTAAAAAAACTTTGGGAAGGTCATTTTGAGCTGACTGGTTGTTGGTCATTATTTACTCCTCATTTAGTTTGGACGTTGCTCATGAATCACTAATATTTATTGAATATTCACTTTGGACCAGACTCATGGAAAGTTGATGATTCAGCAATGGGTATCCAAGGGCCAATCAGCTAGGGGTTTATGGGACCGAGGACTCAGGGAAGAAAAGATTAAGAGAAGTATTGATAGTATTAACACGAATCTTAATATCAGCACAGGATATTAAAGAGGGATGGGCAGGGGAGGGGAGGAATAGAAAGTTTCATAACTTAGCAGCTTTCCTGTTCTCTATTTTCAAGAAGGCTTTTCATTTATAAGTGCTGTCTTGTCCCCTTTGAAAGAAAACTTCTGCCACCTGCAATCATGATGTAATACATCCTGATTTTCCAATATCAACCATGAAGGAAAAAGTAAAAGATGCTTACTCCTTGGAAGGAAAGTTATGACCAACCTAGATAGCATATTAAAAAGCAGAGACATTACTTTGCCAACAAAGGTCTGTCTAGGCTATGGTTTTTCCAGTAGTCATGTATGGATGTGAGAGTTGGACTGTAAAGAAAGCTGAGCACCAAAGAAGTGATGTTTTTGAACTGTGGTATGGGAGAAGACTCTTGAGAGTCCCTTGGACTGCAAGGAGATCCAACCAGTCCATTCTAAAGGAGATCAGTCCTGGGATTTCTTTGGAAGGAATGATTCTAAAGCTGAAACGCCAATACTTTGGCCACCTCATGTGAAGAGTTGACTCATTGGAAAAGACTGTGATGCTGGGAGGAATTGGGGGCAGGAGAAGAGGACGACAGAGGATGAGATGGCTGGATGGCATCACTGACTCAATGGACATGAGTTTGAGTGAACTCTGGGAGTTGGTGACAGACAGGGAGGCCTGGCATGCTGCAATTCACAGGGTCACAAAGAGTCAGACACAACTGAGCGACTGAACTGAACTGAAGAATCCTTACTCCATATACAACAGGAGAAGGGGATGACAGAGGACAAGATGGTTGAATGACATCATCGACACAATGGACATGAGCTCAGCAAGCACCAGGAGATGGTGAAAGCTAGGGAAGCCTGATGTGCTACAGTTCATGGGGGTCACAAAGTGTCGGACGTGACTGAGGAACTGAACAACAACAAAGAATCTTATGTCAAAAGAGGCAACCAGACCTTGTAGTGCTAACTTGTTCCTTCTTCTTGACAAGTTTCTTTGAATCCTTACTAGCTGCTACCATGATAGCCTCTGGCGGCCCTTCTTCCCCCTTTACATCCTTGGCCAGGGCCTCATGCCTTCATTCTCCCAGAAGAGCATTCAAAAGAAGCAGTGAGAGACTGAAATATTCTGAATGTAGGTAATGTGGTTGACAAGATGGACCTACCATCTAGGCCCCCTGGACCTCTTCCTATTCTACTTTTGGCTTGTTTCCATGAGCTAGTCCTCATCTCAGTACCCAGATCCCATGTGCCCCACTCTTCCCCCCCAAGGGAGCAGGTCCCATAAAGAGATACAAGTTCAACACTTTTGCACAAGACCATCAAAGATTAGTGACTAAGCTCAAGTTTGGAAGCCCAAGAGTCTGAATTTGTGCCCTTGCTAATACCACCACTTACTAGCTGAGTTCCACAGGTTTTCAAATAGCAAGTAATGATAACAATTGGGTAGTTATGAGGATTAATACAGGTAGGGTCCTTGAAATAGACCTGGCATGGATTTAAAGCTTAATAATTTTTAGCTTTAAACTACACATTAATCATCATGTTCATTAATCCACAAAACTCTATTCAGCAACATCAAAGTCATTTCCACATAATTTGTTTTGTAAGAAATTTCCTGACCTGTTAAATTTTTTATAGGTAGGTTGTGCTTAAGTCAGAATTTTTCTTTAGCATTGAGTGTTCATTGGCCCTGTTACAACAAATGTGGTATGAACTTAAAACTGCTTGAAAATAAAATGTATTTTTAAAAAGGAAAAAAGAAAAAAAAACACAGACGAATGATTGAAGCAGAAATCTCTTCCTGTTTTCAAATTCACTCAGATAATTGTCTCAATTTTCATTTCATATTGATGGTTGCATCCTGTCTAATTAATACAAGTTTAAAGAAAGAAAGTTCTATGATGGGAAGAAGCATCATTTTTGTTGTTGTTTTGTTTTAACTGCTCAGTTGCGTCCAACTCTTTTGCAATACCATGGACTATAGCCCCCCAGGCTTCTTTGTCCATGGGATTTCCCAGGCAAGAATATTGGAGTGGGTTGCCATTTCCTTCTCCAGAGGATCTTCCTTACTTGGGGATCAGACTGGCTCGCCTGCATTGGCAGGCAGATTCTTATCCCACTGAGTCATCAGGGAAGCCCAAGAAGTATCATTAACCTTAGTGTAATCTCAGCCTTCTCCCTTTTTCTAACCTCCAAAGAGGGTCACTCACCCTAGCACCATTTCCCCTCTGGGAGAGATGGGGTCTTTCTGACTGAAAGACGTGATAGATGGAGATACAGAGGGAGAGTATAAAGTGGACAGGGGAGGCTAGCCACTTGGGGCTGAGGACAGAGAGAAAGTTTAACACATCATGGAAAGAGGCAGTGTAAATGGGAGGAATGTTCAAAGGAAATACTTTTCCTTGGTTGTAAAAGTAGTTGTGGATGTATGTTTGGATCCCTTTCACAGCTGTGTGTTTTTTTTAAGCACTCGTCAGGGATTAATGCAGTTATTCAAAAATGTCTTTCAGCCATCAGACTAAATTTCAGCAAGACATCAGCAGTCTATGAAAACATAAAGTGAACTTTAACCTGATGAAAGATTGGGATTTTTAAAAATTAATTTTTATTATAGTGTAGTTGTTTTACAACGTTGTGTTAGTTTCTGCTGTACAGCAAAGTGAATCAACTGGACTTGGGTTAGAAATCCAACTGTGATGGTCTATAGATCTTTGTTCCCCAAATACCGAGGCCTCTTCTATTTTACAATTTGAATTCCATGCCTGTTAGAATGCTTCTCCAAACAAGCAAAAATGCCTCTTCATTTCCATTCCTTCTTTGGCCTTCCTCTTCCAGCTCAGCTTCTGCATTCTCACTGGCTGTTTCACTGAGAAATAAATATGATGGCATTATCTGCCTTCCTCAGCTCCTCAGTGATTTCCTCTCTTCAGTTCACTTCAGTCACTCACTCAGTCCTGTCCGACTCTTTGCAACCCAATGAACTGCAGCACACCAGGCCTCCCTGTCCATCACCAACTCCTGGAGTCCACCCAAACCCATGTCCATTGACACGGTGATACTATCCAACCATCTCATCCTCTGTCATCCCCTTCTCCTCCTGCCCTCAATCTTTCCCAGCATCAGGGTCTTTTCAAATGAGTCAGTTCTTCCCATCAGGTGGCCAAAGTACTGGAGTTTCAGCTTCAATATCAGTCCTTCTAATGAACACCCAGGATTAATTTACTGTAGGATGGACAGGTTGGATCTCCTTGCAGTCCAAGAGACTCTCAAGAGTCTTCTCCAACACCACAGTTCAAAAGCATCAGTTCTTTGGCACTCAGCTTTCCTTATAGTCCAACTCTCGCATCCATACGTGACTACTGGGAAAACCATAACCTTGACTAGACGGACCTTTGTTCACAAAGTAATGTCTCTGCTTTTTAATATGCTGTCTAGGTTGGTCATAACTTTCCTTCTAAGGAATAAGCGTCTTTTAATTTCATGCCTGCAATCACCATTTGCAGTGATTTTGGAGCCCTCCAAAATAAAGTCTGACACTGTTTCCACTGTTTCCCCATCTATTTCCCATAAAGTGATGGGACCGGATGCCATGATCTTAGTTTCCAAATGTTGAGCTTTAAGCCAACTTTTTCACTCTCCTCTTTCACTTTCATCAAGAGGCTTTTTAGTTCTTCTTCAATTTGTGCCATAAGGGTGGTGTCATCTGCATATCTGAGGTTATTGATATTTCTCCCAGCACTCTTGATTCCAGCTTGTGCTTCATCCAGCCCAGCATTTCTCATGATGTACTCTGCATATAAGTTAGATAAGCAGGGGGACAATATACAGCCTTGACGTACTCCTTTTCCTATTTGGAACCAGTCTGTTGTTCCATGTCCAGTTCTAACTGTTGCTTCCTGACCTGCATACAGATTTCTCAGGAGACAGGTCAGGTGATCTTGTATTGCCATCTCTTTCAGAATTTCCCACAGTTTATCGTGATCCACACAGTCAAAGACTTTGGCATAGTCAATAAAGCAGAAATAGATGTTTTTCTGGAACAATCTTGCTTTTTTGATGATCCAACAGATGTTGGCAATTTGATCACTGGTTCCTCTGCCTTTTCTAAACTCAGCTTGAACATCTAGAAGTTCATGGTTTATGTATTGCTGAAGCCTGGCTTGGAGAATTTTGAGCATTACATTACTAGTGTGCGAGATGAATGCAATAGTGTGGTAGTTTGAGCATTCTTTGGCATTTCCTTTCTTTGGGATTAGAATGAAAACTGAATTTTTCCAGTCCTGTGCCCACTGCTGGGTTTTCCAAATTTGCTGGCATATTGAGTACAGCACTTTCACAGTATCATCTTTCAGGCTTTGAAATAGCTCAACTGGAATTCTATCACCTTCACTAGCTTTGTTCATAGTGATGCTTCCTAAGGCCCACTTGACTTCATATTCGAGGATGTCTGGCTCTAGGTGAGTGATCACACCATCGTCATTAACTGGGTCATGAAGATCTTTATTGTATAGCTTTTCTGTGTATTCCTGCCACCTCTACTTAACATCTTCTGCTTCTGTCAGGTCCATACCATTTCTGTCCTTTATTAAGCCCATCTTTACATGAAATGTTCCACAGTGTTAAATTCAAACTTCTCCAGTGGTCCTGATCGCCTACACCAACCATCCTGAACTCCCAATTCTGCCTGAGCCCTAGAAACTCCCCAGGAGCGCCTCAAACAGGCCAGGCAGCCCCAGGCCCGGAGTCTTCCAGGAGGCTTCTGCTACTGCTTGAAACCGGCTGCTGATCCCTCCCAGAGAATTTCTACAAGGAAACCTCGCTAGCTGACCACCCACTGTCCATCTCTAGTCCAAAGAGGAAACAATACTTCCCCTTGCGGTTTCCTTTTCTCTCTGCAAATTCTGGATTTTGCTGTAAACATTAGCTTTTATCTGATGTCTCCACTCTGTTTCCAGAGAACAAATCTGCAATTCACAGTACATGAACTCATCTCATGCGGGACTCAGCAATGAGAGTACGTAATAAACAAATGAATCCAAGCATCAACATTGTGCTGTGTGGTGCGTTTAAAGTAAACCTGGAGCATCTGATCTTCATTTCTCATTGCTTTGGACCAAGAGAAAAGGAGTCTACAGAGACTTATTTTTCTTTTTCATATGAACTATTTTGTCCACTTTTTTTTGTTGTTTTGGCTTAAACAACATAAATTGATTTTTTAACCATTCTGAAGGCTAGAAATTGACAAAATCAAGTTGTTTTCAGGGCTGGTTTCTTCTGAGACATCTCTCTTTGACTTGTAGATGTTCATCTTCTAGGGTCTTCACATGGTCTTACTTCTGTTCATGTCTGTGTCCTTATCTCTTCTTAAAAGAATGCCAATCATATTGGATTAAGGCCCATGTAGTGGCTTCATTTTAATTCAATCACCTTTAAAACAGCTTATCTCCAAATATAGCCACAATGGGCAATTAGAACTTCAACAGATTAATTTGGTGGAAGGGAACACAATTCTGTTCCCAAAAAATCGTTAATGAAAATTAAAACAAGACCATATAAAGCTATTAATTGATGTAAAAATCAATATCTGGGAGAAATATGCCCTTCACAAAATTAAAAAAATTTACAAATGACTGGTAACAGAATGATAATTTTAAGTTACAATTTTGAAAGAAAGCATACTTTAATGTGATTATATTATTATTCTTTATTTGATTATATTTTATCTACTTTGATAATATACAATCTTACATTTGATGATCATTGAATGTCATGAAGCCACGGGCCCATCAGGAGAGCATCTGAATTGATCTTGGCCTGGAAATTGGAAGGACTGATGTTGAAGCTGAAACTCCAATACTTTGGCCACCTAATGCGAAGAGCTGACTCATTGGAAAAGACCCTGATGCTGGGAAAGATTGAGGGCAGGAGGAGAAGGGGATGACACAGGGTGAGATGGTTGGATTGCATCATTGACTCAATGGACATGGGTTTGGGTGGACTCTGGGAGTTGATGATGGACAGGGAGGCCTGGCGTGCTGCAGTTCATTGGGTCACAAAGAGCCGGACACGACTGAGCAGCTGAACCTGGAAATCACAAGAATATTTTTCTATTTTTACAAGAACTTAGGAGTGCCTTCTACATGGTAGTCATTCTCAATATTGAGCTGAACTGATGCCTGGAAGACAATATGATGTGGCAGTGAGAGGAAACGAGACATGTCCACCTGGAAGAACCTCAACTCTTGCTGAATGTAATTATCTGTCTTTCCCATCACTCTCCTGTGGCTGCTGAGTACAGCTGGAGAAAGATCACTAAACCAATAGACTGGTCCTGTTATCTCTCAGGTCTTCAGCACTCCTGAATTTTCCCTAAAATATGCTTTCCAATTCTTCACTTTCTTCAAGTCTCCTATCCTTCTCCTTCCCTAAGAGGAAAACAGAAGTTGTTAGATGCAAACTCTAGTAATGAACTACCACTACACCTTTGAACTTTTTGAAAGGATGCTTTCAGTGGCAAAGATTAGCAAACTCAACTAGTTTCATCAATAAGGTAATTTTATCAACTCACACATCAACAAGGGCTTGTTGCTGGGCTTTTGACTTTGGTTTGTCAAATTCAATGATGTCATCAGGTCTCAGCCTTCCTCCCACCTTACTGCTCAGCCAGCCTCAGCACATCAACAGGTTAGGTCCCAGTTCCAGGCATTACATCCAGAGACAATAACCTCTGGGGAAGAAAAATTGTTACCAGGAATATTTCCAAGCCCCACAGCAAATTTCCCTTCATATCTGCTTGACCAGCACTAGATCACAGGTTCATCCCTAAATCAACTCCAGGCAACAAGAATGAGATTTCCATGTTTGACTTCTTATAATTATATTTAACATTAAACTGAGAACTAGATTCCCTTTCTTTTTCCCCCCAATATTTTATGTATTTCTTTTGGCTGCATCAGGTCTTAGTTATAGCATACAGGGTCTTCAATCTTTATTGTGACATGCAATATCTGTTCCCTGTCCAGAGATCAAACCCAGGTCCCCTGAATTGAGAATGCAGAGTCTCAGTTACCGGACCACCAGAGAAGTCCCTTAGGTTCCCTTTCTTAGGTTGATAGCTGAACAATTGAAGGACAAGCCAAGCCCCAAATCCATCCCTCCGTCAACATCAGAAACTGTTCATTTAGATACTGCTCCTTCTGTACACATAATATAAACCTTGATAACACGTGTTGAATAAACCAATGAATCATGGCTCCTTGCCTTGGCCCTGCCACTAACCAACTGTGTAGTTTTCAAATACTGATTGGACTTCTCAGAGCCTCAGTATCCTCTTCTGCTAAAGGAGGGATTTAGTACAGCTTAGGAAGAAATATTGCTGGTTCTATCCCCATGACTTCTTAGTGAATGAAAAAGGTAGCCACACCTGATAAGTCCCTAGCCTGTCCAGGGAATGGCTGTAACTCTGGAACATTGTAGAAATGTCAGCAATAATTGCTACTGATGATGAGAAAGCCCAAGCCCAGCCGTGGCTCAGTAGACAGGAGTTTGCCTACCTGTGAGCAAGTTCTGGTTTCAGCTCATCTTACATTTGAGGATCATTGAATGCCATGAAGCCAAGGATGCACCAGGAGACTCTCTGAACTGATCTTGGCCAACCTGGAAATCAAATCGCCAACATCCATTGGATCATCGAAAAAGCAAGAGAGTTCCAGAAAAACATGTGCTCTGCTTTATTGACTATGCCAAAGCCTTGGACTGTCTGGATCACAACAAACTGTAGAAAATTCTGAAAGAGATGGGAATACCAGACCACCTGACCTGCCTCTTAAGAAATCTGTATGCAGGTCAGGAAGCAACAGTTAGAACTGTTGCCAAAGCCTTGGACTGTCTGGATCACAACAAACTGTGGAAAATTCTGAAAGAGATGGGAATACCAGACCACCTGACCTGCCTCTTAAGAAATCTGTATGCAGGTCAGGAAGCAACAGTTAGAACTGGACATGGAAAAACAGATTGGCTCCAAATTGGAAAAGGAGTATGACAAGGCTGTATATTGTCGCCCTGCTTATTTAAATTATATACAGAATGCATCATGCAAATACTGGGCCGGATGAAGCACAAGCTTGAATCAAGACTACTGGGAGAAATAGCAATAACCTCAGATATGCAGATGATACCACCCTTACAGCAGAAAGCGAAAAAGAACTAAAGAGCCCCTTGACAAAAGTGAAAGAGGAGAGTGAAAACATTGACTTAAAGCTCAACATTCAGAAAACTAAGATCATGGCATCCAGTCCCATCAGTTCATGGCAAATAGATGGGGAAACAGTGACAAACTTTATTTTCTTGGACTCTAAAATCCCTGCAAATGGTGGTTGCAGCCATGAAATTAAAAGATGCTTACTCCTTGGAAGGAAAGTTATGACCAACCTAGATAGCATATTCAAAAGCAGAGATATTACTTTGCCAACAAAGGTCCATCTAGTCAAGGCTATGGTTTTTCTAGTGGTCACGTATGGATGTGAGAGTCGGACTATGAAGAAAGCAGAGCATTGAAGAATTGATGCTTTTGAACTGTGGTGTTGGAGAAGACTCTTGAGAGTCCCTTGGACTACAAGGAGATTGGATCTCCTAAAGGAGATCAGTCCTGGGTATTCATTGGAAAGACTGATGCTGAAGCTGAATCTCCAATACTTTGGTCACCTTATGCAAAAAGCTGACTCATTAGAAAAGACTCTGATGCTGGGAGGGATTAGGGGCAGGAGGAGAAGGGGCCGACAGAAGATGAGATGGCTGGATGGCATCACCGACTCGATGGACATGAGTTTGAATAAGCTCTGGGAGTTGGTGATGGACTGGGAAGCCTAGTGTGCTGCAGTCCATGGGGTCGCAAAGAGTTGGACATGACTGAGTGACTGAACTGAACTGAACTTGGAAATCACAAGAATATTTTTCTATTTTTACAAGAACTTAGGAGTGGCTCCTAAGCAGGCAGGGCTCTTGAATGTTGCCCTGGTCCCTTCTCACCCTCTAAAAACCCTCTCAGGCCTTTCCTCCAGTTAGTTCGCTGCAGTTGGGAAGTTGATCTCCTTAAGCCATTGTTTTCAAAGCACTGAGAGCTCTGGACTTTCCCAGGAATTCCACTGGAATGTAAACAATCTTCAGATCTGATGCAGAAGCCAGCGGTTTCCTGAGCTGTCACAAAATCACACATGTTGGGTCCTAAGGATTTGACATTTTCTAAAAAGTTTTTTTGAGATTTTTTTTTTTTTTGCCTTCTTAAGTATAATAATTTTTAGCTCTAAGCCTAGAACATATCTGACATCAGTTAACCTTAATTATCTGAGATGAAAGGGCAAGTCAACTGAACAATAGTTCTGTAATAAAGATGTTATACAATTTTACAAGCTTCTTAATTCCAGAAACTGTTAGAAATACAAGCTCATCAAACATCCACCTTCATATTGGCTCAGATAGAGAACTGCAATCCTGAGTCTATTTTTTGTTGACTACAAGTTCTTGTCTTTCCTTTGCCGAAGTGCCTCTGAAGGCGGGCATGGCTCTCTACAGAGTCCTTCGGACACAGAGGGCCACAGAAAGCCTGGTACAGATGAACGCTGTGCTGTGTGTTGATGCTGAGTGTATCTATAAGTTTTCTGGGTTTTTTTTGCCTGTGTATCTTAGATTTTTCTGTGTCACATCATATCACAGTTCAAAAAGCACACTGTCCTTCCCCATTTCCCAAACGCACTGGATGGCCGGATGCCCGACAGCCCTGCAGTCCTGTGAAAAGCTTTCTTTAGAGACAGAAAGATCTGGGTCTGAATATGAGTTCTGTCCCCTTTTAGCCCTGTGACCTGGGGTAAGTTACCTAGCTCCTCTGACGAGCTGTTTCCTCTCTGTGAAGTAGGGATGATAATACCCCCAGGAAGGCTGGCTGTGCAGATTAAATGAGGAAGCACGTGCTAAACTGAGCATAGTCTCTTACAAAGTCCTTGACATGACTGGCTCCCTTCTCTCCTCTCTTCAGCTGCTGCTTCCTGGAACCGCTGATGTGTCACGTGAGACCACCGAAAACAGTCCAAGAAATAGTCAAAATGTAAAGGCAGCTTCGTCCTTGGCCAGATGTAAAGTTACTAGAATAGTCCAGCCCAGTGAAGCCTTGTCTGGCTCCTGACACAGGATGGCAACTGGAACAAAAGCAATTCAATGAGAAGATGAGGGCACACAGATAAACATTGACCAAACTTCTTTCCTTTCTTGGTTTCCTTTTTCTTTGAAAACTCTTGCAGCCCTCTGAGCCACCCCGCAGTCCTCTTCCTCTTTGAAAACCCTTCATATCCTTCGTTCTGTGTTAGTTGGCAGCTGGGATCTGCATGATTTGCGGTGTGCTTACAGGCATAAGGGGTGTCAGCCCCAAACTATGAGGGCCCTGGATTTCACACACTTCCTCTGATTAAGTTTTTGGTTGAGATGTAAATGAGGAATCTGAATAGTCTGGTCAGACTGGTAGACCAGGACGTTTTGGTGGGAACTCAAGCCTGATGAAACTTTTCTAGTAACTTGGGCCTCTCATTTCCTAGGGGCAGGAATGAGCCAGGGGCTAATGGTATGGTGAGGAGCAGTGTCAGTCTTGTTCCTGTAATGATCGAAAAGCCTTTCCTTGGATCTTGGTATTCTTTCCTCAAACACAGAACTTAAGGAAATTGGGAAACTATTGATAATATTCTAGTGCTTTTGCCTCTTAGAGCAAGCCCTATCCAGCAAGAACAAAGAGAAGCTCAGAGTCCAACCCCCACCTACTCCAACCAGAAACACCTAGGAGTCTTATTCAGAGCAGATATGGCCACCTTGGTGATCCAGAGGGGCCAGAGTCATGCCCAAGGACTCCAAACAGTTCTCATTCACTGAGAGGGAGGAATGGAATAAAGATGAGTGATTCCAGAGAAGCCAAAGTCTGAGTCATTGGATGATCATAGAAATTGCTCATCTGGGGTCTCCATCTTCTGTTACCCAATGGGCCTGTGCCTCCTGCCTTGACCTCTAGAGAAAAGAAAATCTCTATCATTCTTTGGACCAAAGGAGTCTACATCAATGGTTCCCAGATGTTTGTTTTGTTTTGTTTTTAAGTGGTGGCAGTGGTAAATTGCTTTGGCATTGCCAAAATACAAGCACTAAGAAAACCCCCAAAACTCCAAATACATCTAGAGTCATTATTTATTAGTAGAGACAATAATTTTTCTAAAAAAATTAAAAAAGATGTAAGGGCCAGAAGGGCATAAATCTCAGGATAAATGACAGTTTTTAAAAAGTAACAATTTCTTATTTAGGACAGCCTTTCTAAAATATCCTTATTTTTTAAATGTTTCTATGAATTGAGGAAGGGGCTTCCGTAGTGGCTTAGATGGTAAGGAGTCTCCTGGCAAAAGACCCAGGTTCGATCCTTGGGTTGGGAAGATCCCCTGGAGAAATAAATGGCAACCCACTCCAGTATTCTTGCTTGAAGAATCCCATGGACAGAGGAGCCTGGAGAGCTACAGTCCTTGGGGTTACAGAGAATTGGACATGACTGATCAACTAACACAAACACACACACAACACACACACACACACACACACACGCACACACACGGATTGAGGAAACTTCATCACAAATCAGAACAGCAAATCAAGAGCTCTGAGTTCAAATCCAGACTCTGATGTTCTTTAGGTCCTTTGGGAAAAGCATTTTTTCTCTGCCCTCTGCTTTGCTATTTCCTAAATGCAGGGATTATGTCAGCTGATTTCTCATGGGCCTCTCAGGCTCTCACTGTCTCTGACCTGTGCTCTCTCTGATTATAACGTGGAAGGCTGAGATCAGTTTCTATCACTTCTCAACCACTTGTTTTATATAACATTTCATAATAAATATTTCATCAGTTCCACCTGCAACTCAGCTAACAGCTCCCTCCCTAGGATCCATGAAGGCTTGTCATATCATACAAAACCCAGTAATTTTCCCACTAGTCCGGGAGTTTCCCAGGATTTTCTGCCAAAGATTATTTTGGCGTCTAACAACGCTTTGGAGCTTTCTGTCATTAGTATTATTGTCAACAGAAAACATTTCTTAAGTTAAGAAGGAAAATTACCAAATAAAGACAATAAAGACATGATTATCTACTGGGTAAAAGTTCAGACCGTATATGAAAAAACCACACTGTCCAAACAGCATCAACACACCAGGGAGTTGGGATGCAGACGAGGTGATTAAAACAGCAGCTTTGACAGAGACATATGGCACTAGTAGCTAGCAGAGCGAAGGTACACACACACACACACACACACACGCACACACACGGATTGAGGAAACTTCATCACAAATCAGAACAGCAAATCAAGAGCTCTGAGTTCAAATCCAGACTCTGATGTTCTTTAGGTCCTTTGGGAAAAGCATTTTTTCTCTGCCCTCTGCTTTGCTATTTCCTAAATGCAGGGATTATGTCAGCTGATTTCTCATGGGCCTCTCAGGCTCTCACTGTCTCTGACCTGTGCTCTCTCTGATTATAACGTGGAAGGCTGAGATCAGTTTCTATCACTTCTCAACCACTTGTTTTATATAACATTTCATAATAAATATTTCATCAGTTCCACCTGCAACTCAGCTAACAGCTCCCTCCCTAGGATCCATGAAGGCTTGTCATATCATACAAAACCCAGTAATTTTCCCACTAGTCCGGGAGTTTCCCAGGATTTTCTGCCAAAGATTATTTTGGCGTCTAACAACGCTTTGGAGCTTTCTGTCATTAGTATTATTGTCAACAGAAAACATTTCTTAAGTTAAGAAGGAAAATTACCAAATAAAGACAATAAAGACATGATTATCTACTGGGTAAAAGTTCAGACCGTATATGAAAAAACCACACTGTCCAAACAGCATCAACACACCAGGGAGTTGGGATGCAGACGAGGTGATTAAAACAGCAGCTTTGACAGAGACATATGGCACTAGTAGCTAGCAGAGCGAAGGGCCAGCACCTCCCTTCTAATTGATCCAGAAATCATCATCGACAGAATAAGATTACATAAGAAGGTGGAAAGGAAAGGAAAAGTATTAGTTGCTCAGTTGCGTCTGACTCTTTGCGACCCCGTGGACTATAGCCTACCAGGCTTCTCTGTCCACAGAATTCTCCAGGCAAGAATACTGGAGTGGGTTGCCATTTCTGCCTCCAGGGGATCTTCCCAACCCAGGGACTGAACCTGGGTCTCCTGCATTGCCGGCAGATTCTTTACTGACTGAGCCACCAGGAAATCCACCTAAGTAAGAAGGTGGAGTATGGGAAGAAAGAGAAGAGAGGCTTCATAGGACAGGATGTTAAAAATTGTGCCATATAATACAGTCACACTTTAGACTGGTTCTCTCCACTGGGAATGGTGTTGCATCCCAGGAGACATCTAGTGATATCTGGAGACATTTTGGGTCATCACAATCAATGGTGCTATTGACATCTAGAGTGTAAAGGCCGGAAATACAGCTCCCTATACTATAAAACTGGAGAAGGCAATGGCACCCCACTCCAATACTCTTGCCTGGAAAATCCCATGGACAGAGGAGCCTGGTGGGCTGTAGTCCATGGGGTCGCTGAGTCGGACACGACTGAGCAACTTCACTTTCACTTTTCACTGTCATGCATTGGAGACGGAAATGGCAACCCACTCCAGTGTTCTTGCCTGGAGAATCCCAGGGATGTGGGAGCCTGGTGGACTGCCATCTCTGGGGTCGCACAGAGTCAGACATGACTGAAGAAACTTAGCAGCAGCAGCAGCAGCAGCATACTATAAAACAGGTGGCTCAGTGCTAAGAATCTGCCTGCCAGTGCATAAGACATAGGTTTGATCCCTGGGTCAGGAAGATTCCCTGGAGGAGGGAACAGCAACCCACTCCAGTATTCTTGCCTGGGAAATTCCATGGACAGAGGAGCCCAGGGGGCTACAGTCCAATTGGGTCGGCCATGATATAGCAACTAAACAAAACAGCAAGAATCCTCCAATACGCGACTGCACCATAATACAAAAGGTGGCCCCCACAATAAAAAATTATCCAGCCCAAAAGGTCATTAGGATTAAAGCTGAGAAACTTTGAATTAGAGAAAATTTGGGAGTAAGAATGAGTGGACATTTAGCACAGATGTTAAACATAAGGATGATGTTAATTTTGAGACCGAGACGGAGAGAGAGGAGGTGCACTGCTTCCTGACATCTGGCGACTCCGTCCTTTCTGAGGCTTCAAAGTCAGCATCAGGAAGCACGGATGACACAGAGCCCAGCTGGGTTTGTTGCTGTCCTGGGAGCAGAAGTGTGGCATGGAGGTGGGGCCCAGAGTCAGCCACTGCCCTTCGTCCTCTGCCTGGTGCCTGTGCCAAGCTTAAGGCTGCTCTGAAGGAGAAAGAATGAGAGCCAGTCTGAGGGGTGAAGGCACCAGGCACAGAGGCGAGGTAGGCAAAGCAGATTTGCTTCTTCAGGATGTACCGACTGAGGCCGGGTGCCTTCCTGGCCTTGAGAAGCTGCGGATGGTAGAACAGGGCCACAAGGCTGCTATCTGGGTTTAGCACATGGAACCCCTGACCTAAAGCATTCTGGGTAGGTAAATAAACCCAGTGTAGTTAGGTAGACCCAGCAGATTTTTCTCCCAACTTCATCTCCTAGTCCCCGCTGCCCTCCTCTTCACTCCAGCCAAGCCAGCCTCCTTCATTAATCAAGAACACTCTTGCCTCAGGGCCTTTGCACGAGCTGCTTGCTCCTGTGCCTGGAGTTCTCTTCCCTACATCCACATAGCTAATACCTTCACACACTCCACGTCTCTGCTCAGATGCCAGCTTCTCCATAGGCTAACCACCCAACTCAAAATACAACCCATCCTGCCAAACACATTCCTCAAGCCCAGTCCCAGCAACACTCATCACTATTTCCAGTGCTATATATAACTGTCGGCTTAGTTTATTCAATGTTTATCTCTCCCCATCCGAATGTATGCTTGAGAGTCAGAAGTTTTAGTATGCCTTCTTCACTGATGAATCCCAGAATTCAGTAGAGTGCCTGGCATATACATACCTTTACTTACACACTGTGCCTTAAACCTGCGTGCCGTGGCAAGTCATTCCATTGCTGGTGTGCCTTATGAATTAATATTTTAAATGAACCTTACAGTTATATAATGAATAATACAAACTGAATTGAATTTTTCCATTAAAAATGATAATTTTCTTCAGTGTAAACATTTTAGATACACAAGTTTATTAACTCTACTTAGGCAAGCCATTAAAAAAAAAATTTTTTTTTAAGAGACCCTTTAAGAATGGAAGCCGGAGAGCCTCTATGTCCTGTTTCCCTCACTAATAAACAAACTCATAGGGCTATTCACAATGGTGCAGCATTCATAGAATCAACAAGCTTCCAAACCGGGTGGGACTATTTTGTTTTAAAGCCGTGCTCTGCACATAGCATAGGGTAATCATGAGACCAATGAAGCAATCAGAGATATCTAATGGCTGGGAACAGAACATTCTTTGAAATCAGCTCTGACATGAGCAGACAGTCCCGCCTTCCCTCAAACCATCCTGAAGGGGAAGTATGTCGGCTTGGACAGTAATGAGACGGAGTGGGAATTCCCCCTTCCCTTTAGTCTACTTTACAGACAAACTTCGTGAGGGTGAAAGATGGGTCATTCCCATCCACAGATGCTTTAACGTGAAGCCAACACTGCCTGAGAAGTAAATATTGGAGAATAAGTGAAACGAACTTTAGTTCCCTGCAAAACAAAATTTTTAGAAAAACAAGTGGCATTAAAAATTGCCAACCTTTAGACACTGCTGTTTCATAGTGTCACCGATAGATGGCAGCACATGATCCATCTTTCTTCATCAATCTGCTCTGCTAAGGCACTTCAGTCGTGTCCGACTCTGTGTGACCCCATAGACGGCAGCCCACCAGGCTCCCCTGTCCCTGGGATTCTCCAGGCAAGAACACTGGAGTGGGTTGCCATTTCCTTCTCCATTGCAAGAAAGTGAAAGGTGAAAGTGAAGTTGCTCAGTCGTGTTCGACTCTTAGCGACCCCATGGACTGTAGGCTCCTCCGTCCATGGGATTTTCCAGGCAAGAGTACTGGAGTGGGTTGCCATTGCCTTCTCTTCACCAATAAGTGCATTCAAAGGTATTTTTCTCAGTAAAGGTCCACTGCTCCATTCTTAAGCTCCTCTGAAACTGTCCCTGTCATCAAGCAGCAATTTAGGTGTGCAATAAAATCTTAGGGGTTTTCTTTTTCCCCTCTCTTTATCTAGATAGAGCTTCTTGGTGACCTCAAACCACAATCATCAAGTCAATTGTGGTACTGTGACCTGGAAAAAAGCAAAGAAATGAAAAAAGAAAACAAAAACTATACTGTGAGCTTTTCAAGGGAAAATGACATCATGGCAAGCATGGATTTAGCAAAATAAGTTGGTAACTAGTTATCTTGGGAAGAGTCAAAAGGCACAGGGAGCAATTTTTGTGATTTGCCTTTTTAGGAGAGCTTTAACGTGAGTGAATACTAACATTTGAGTGATGTATGCTGAGTTGACCACTGCAATTCCTTCCAGCTCTAAACATTTCTGATCTGTGACCCAAAAAGTTCCAAAGGGTGTTTCCAATAGAAAAAAAATTATTTTCCCCAGAAAACATTTGACTTGGCTCATATTTTAAAAATAAACAACAAAAAACAAACACCCAAATCAAACAATCCTTTGGGTAAATAAAAATATTCAACAAAGAAAATCAAAACCTGGTAGACAGCCCACTAGAGTAGTACTTAAAAAAAAAGAAAAAGAATAACAGTGTTTTTTAAACTAGTCACAATTAATCCATGTTTTGGAAATCACCTTTGTAGGCCATAACAAGCATTGTAGAATACTTTATATTATGATTCAATATATTATTACAGTACAATATAACATGCTACAATATAATACAATATGGGCTTCCCAGATGGCTTAAGCGGTAAAAATCCCCCTGAGTCAGGAGACTCAGGAGACACAGGTTTGACTCCTGGGTCAGGAAGATCCCTTGGAGAAGGAAATGACAGCCCACTGAATTATTCTTGCTTGGAAAATTCCATGAACAGAGGGCCTTGGCAGGCTGTAGTCCATGGGGTTGCAAAGAGCTGGACATGGCTGAGAGACTGAGCGCACACATGCACAGTTCAGTCCTTCAGAGTGCATCCCCGTGTATAGAGTTCTAAGGTCAAATTTCTCTGTTGGTTCATGGCCAAAGAAAAGCTACAAAACTTGTCCATGGAGGGCTGTGTTTGCTTTAAACATGTGCATTTTCTATTGAAAAAATTTTACAAATAGAATTTGGGGTCAGTGTTACTGGCATAAAACAGCAAGCTAAATTGAGGGTCTCCCCAACCACTGGTTTACAAATATAAAGAATTAGGCCATTTATCATTATTATCATCCATGTATTCACAGTTTTCCATAACAATCCTATTATCAGGCATTTTGTCTTATTCTGCCATAAACATATTTATACTCATGAATTTATATGTCTGAAATTTCAGTTTAGAACAACCTAATCACTGATTTACTGATAGGCCATGGGTCAAAACTTAAATGTCTAAAGGAGCTAGTCAGGTAAAATGAATAAAAAAGGCCAACAGTAGCAAAGGACTAAGTTTGGATTTTATAGGAAATATGTGATTTTCTAACGTTGAAAAATAACATTTAAAAATGAAAGAAAGAAAAAAAAAAAGCTCTATCTGCTTTCAACTAAATTATATCCCTCATGAATTTATATGTTGAAACCCTAACTCTCAAAATGACTATATTTGGAGACAGGGTCCTTAGGAAGTAATTATGGTTAATCGAAATCTAAGTCTAGGGCCCCAATCCAATAGAAACAGTGGCCTTATCAGAAGAGGAAGAGAGAAAAATCTCCTATGCACACATTAAGGAAAAGCTATGTAAGCCCGTGGACTGCAAGGAGATCCAACCAGTCCATTCTAAAGGAGATCAGTCCTGGGTGTTCTTTGGCAGGAATGATGCTGAAGCTGAAACTCCAGTACTTTGGCCACATCATGTGAAGAGTTGACTCACTGGAAAAGACTCTGACACTGGGAGAGAGTGGGGGCAGAAGGAGAAGGGGACGACAGAGGATGAGATGGCTGGATGGCATCACCGACCTGATGGACATGAGTTTGGGTAAACTTCGGGAGTTGGTGATGGACAGGGAGGCCGGGTGTGCTGCGATTCACGGGGTTGCAAAGAGTCGGACAGGACTGAGCATCTGAACTGAACCGAACTGATGTAAGCCCATGGCAAAATGGCGGCCATCTAGAAGCCATGAAGAGAGCCCTTACCTGGAACTGGAACTGCCAGCACCTAGTCGTGGACTTCCAGCCTCCAAAACTGTGAGAAATGTGTTTCTGTTGTTGAAACCAACCAGTCTGTAGTATTTTGTGACAGCAGCTAGAACATTCTAATACAAAGCCTAAGGCCTGGATATGCCCAGGATTCTTTAGCTTGCAGCCTCTGCCCCAGTTACACTTCAGCTTGAGTGACGTAAGCCTACCTGGGGTAAGCAGCCGAAGTCACTTTAAGGCATCAGTCCTCACAATGGCTGTGAAATCTCAATACAACTGTGACAGGATATTTGTTCATGAAACAAATATTTCAAGAGTATGTGATCAAAACTTGTTTGACGATGAGTAAAAGAAAAGCTACCTTGAGAACTTAGGGAAGAAATATGACCGTTTCTAGAAGAGGTGATCTCCACAGTTTCAAAATGAGTGCTCTCCTCAGCCCTGTGCAGGCAGGCTGGAGAGGGACTGGCAGGCATCCGGCCGGACAGGAGCTGGCGGAGCTGGCTTTCACTTTCTTCTTCCTTTCCTGTTCCAAGTCATCGGTCCCACCCTGTCCTAGTGCAGGTCACACATTATTTGGTTTAATCCCATGGTTTTCAAGATTTCATTCATTTTTGGACAATTTTTACTATTTAGAAAGTGTTCACTTTGTGTTAAGCACACATCTAGGTTCTGAGATACATCTATGAAGAAAACAGATGAAATTTCTTGTGTTCACAGCATTTCCATCCTAGTTGGGTGGACAGATGATCAACAAAATAAATAAAACATGTGATGTGCTAGAAGACAGTTAGGTACCTTCTGGCAGGATTTTGTTTGAGAGTGCTTACTCCTGCTCTGTGTGTGTACATGCCTAGTTGTTCAGTCATGTCTGACTCTTATGCCACCCCATCGACTGTAGCCCACCTGGCTCCTCTGTCCGTGGGATTCTCCAGGCAAAACTACTGGAGTGGGTTGTCATTCCCTTCTCCAGGGGATCTTCCAGACCTAGGGATTGAACCTTGTTCTCCTGAATTGCAGGCAAATTCTTTACCATCTGAGCCACCAGGGAAGCCACTGTGAGTTTTAATTAATTTAATAAACTGTGATTTAATCATCTTACTTCAACTTGTGAGCCTTTCTTTGAAAGCTTGCCTAGTGTGACCTTTGAGGTTGTCATAGCCATAAAATAGTTTTCCATGTGACAAAAATGAAAAGTGCTTTAGCATCAAAAATAGAGCACAGAAGGGAGATGGGGGCTAGTTTAAACAGAGTGGTCAAGAAAAATCTGATTGAGAAGGTAACATTTGAGCAAAGACTTGAAGGGGTTTAAGGAGCAAGAGAGGCAGATAGCCATCCTCAGAAGATCAGTCCAGACGTGGGACCTGTATATACAAAGAGCCCCAGTTGTGAGCTTTCCTGGCAAGCTCCAGGGACAGCAAGGAGGCCTGCCAGAAGTCAAGTGAGAGATAGCACAGAGACTGTCCCAAGAGGCCCTGCAGATCCTTATGAGAATTTTGGCTTTTCACTCTAAAATGATTATCTTCCCTGGTGGCTCAGTGGTTAAGAATTGCCTGCTGATGCATGAGATGAGGGCTTGATCCCTGGGTCAGGAAGATTGCCCAGAGGAGGAAATGACAACGCCCTCCAGTATTTTTGTCTGGGAAAATCCCATGGACAGAGGAGCCTACAATCCATGGTATAGCAAAAGAGTGGGGCACAACTTAATGACTAAACAGCAACAACTAAAATGATTGCCATTGGGAGGTTTTGGACAGGAGAGTATTGGATTTACGTTTTAACATGATCAGTCTGGTTGCTGTATACTAGAAAGGAGCAGGGTCAGGGCAGGGAGGTCATTGCAGAGCAGGAGACGATTGCAATGATCCAGGCAAAAAGGTGATGGTGGCTCAGACAAAGATGGTGCCAGTAGTGGTGGTAAGATGTGATACGCCTCTGGAAATGTTTTGGAAGCAGAGCTAACCACGTTGGCTATCAGATTAAATGTGAGAACTGAGAAGGGAAGGAATCGGTGGTAAATCCAAGGATTTAAACTTTAACCACTGGAGGTAGAGATACCATTAACTATAGGAGGAGAAAATTGGGAGAAGTTAGTATCTTTTTACTGAAGAAGGAACTGAAACTTAAATAGAAAGTGAGTTGCTGGAGCCAAGAATCAGCTCGAGTAAGGTCATGCTTCCAAGCTCACCTCTCTGTCTCTCAGCCCTCTGAGAAGCATATTTAAGAAAGAAACAGAGAGGAGTATACAGGGAGAGGGCTAGACAGGGCTCCCCATCATCCTAGGATTTCCCTGGTGGCTAAGACGGTAAAGCGTCTGCCTACAATGAGGGAGACCTGGGTTCAATCCCTGGGTCTGGAAGATCTCCTGGAGAAGGAAACTCACTCCAGGACTCTCGCCTGGAAAATCCAGGCAAGGACGGAGGAATCTGGAAGACTACAGTCCATGTGGTCACAAAGAGTCGGACACGACTGAGCAATTTCACTCTCACTTTCACTTTCCCCAGAATGCTCCAATGAAAACTTGCATAAGCCAAATGGCATAAAGTAAAGATGCAATTATCTTAGGACACATCATGCAATGGAGCACAAAATAAACTGAGATAAAGCACAGGTGCTCGCTGACACAGCTCACAGCTACGGCAGCTTGATGCTGAGATGCCAAGGGCAGTGTCCAGGGAAGGTGCTTGAAGTGCCACTCTCAGTGCTTACAGTGCCCACTGTCTCTACAACGGCTCACTGCAAAACAAACGCTGAATGCTACTTTCACTTTTCGTCCTTTTTCTTAAAGCAAAAATCCCCGTTGAATGTCTTTCAGTTAGCAAAGACGGGTACCATTGTAGGTCTTTCATAAAAGCAAAGTGGCATAAAATGAACTTCTGAAAGTGGGGCATACCTGTATACAGAGAGCAGCTTGTTCTGGTTGCCATGGGGAATCAGAGATTTCATAGAGGAACGCTTACAGCATGGCCTCTAAGGGTGACCAGCTCTGGAGATGGGGGGAGATTCCAGAGAGAAAGCGGCATGCACGGAACTGAGACAGAGACAGTGTTGGGAGAACTCAGAGGCACCAAGTCAGCACACCCGAGGGCTGGGTTACACCATTTCAACCACTTTACTTCAGCTCAACATTTGGCTTAAATATCTTCGGACCTCAATTTCTCTTCCATACAGACCCAGAGCATTATACAGGGATCAAGAAAGAGTGAGGTTTTATTTTCCAGGTGAGAGGGAATCTTTCAAACAGATTTTGCTTCCTGTGCTTCTGGGCAATGCTAGTTTGAAACCAGCAATTAGAGACAGGTAACTCCTCCTTCCTCAGCAATGGCAAGCAGATATCTCAGGTCAGATGCTGAAATTATTTGTAAGCATGAAGGTTATTTGATACCCTGAACTCAGCACTTCTCGGTTTTTATAGTGCACAAGAATCATGCAAAATCAATTCTGATTCCATGAGTCTGAAATGGGGCCAAACTTGAGAGTCTGCACTTCTATCAGATTCCCCACTGATGCTGATGCTGCTGTTCGGTGGACCATTTCTGAGGAACCAGACCCCAGCGATTTGTAAAGTGCCCCAAAGCCAAGATTACACAATGGAAAGGCCTAGAAATGAGGGCCTTTGGAGTCTAGGCCTGGATGTTAAGTAAATATCATCTATCAGACATTTAACTTCTTATTTTGAAAAAGGAAAAGGTTATCAAGTTCAGCTAGTGAAACTAGGAAATATTAAACTCAGGAAAACCAGAAGCACATCTTCAGACATTAAGAACTTGAGGAGAAAAAGACAAAATGAAGAGGAAGAAATTGCAGTATATTTGCCTCCCTCCTATCCCCAGAGCAAGAAAAGCCACAAATCCATAGGAAGAGCAGGAAGAGCCTGTTGGGCTTTGATCACATGGAGCAGAGGGAAAGTTTGACACTGGCCTGGGCATGGGTGACCCCTGTGACCTTTGTGATGGTGCCCCTCCCAAAGTAGGAATGCGGTAAAGGCAAGAACCACTTGAAAATGAAATGAGTGGTAATTAGAAGTGGAAAAGCTTATTATCTAGGCAGTTGTTCGTGCCCGTGTGACCATTGTCAGTGACAGCTCCAGGTACACTGTCAGTAATGCTGAGAATGGAGGGATCCGTGCTGCCTCCTTTTATCTCTTGTCTTCAGCTATCACTGCGCGGAAGGAAATCAATAGCTCCATGGCTCCTGCCACCTGTTACTATGCAACTGTGGGCCATTAACCAAATTTCAGAGTCAGCATCTCATCCACCTGGTGAGTGATTCTTCACACAGACCAGCAGTTACAGGCCTGGGCTTGGGAGCCAGACTTCCAAGGTTGCAAGCATCACCCTTTGCAGCTGTGGGCCTTGGAAAGTTATTTACCCTTACTGTGCTTCAGTTTCCTCATCTCTGCAAATGAGGATATGAGTGGTACTTACCTCATGTCATTGTTTCGAGGATTAATTGAGTTAAGAATTGCAAAGTGCTTAAACAGTGCTAACACAGTAAGTAGGATACAGGTATGAGGACTCTCAGACCCTTAGAGGTCTATGGACATCTTTTCCAAAGGATCGAAGTATTTTCCACATCATCACCTTAACTCCAGGTTGTTATTATTAGTGCATCTTGGGTCATCTGGATAAACACCTCATAACCGAGGACTGGCTTGCTATTTCAATGCTTCACGTGCACCTGAGTGCTGAATGGAGAAAACCTCTTAAGAGTTTTAGTAGAAAAGTGGTGGCAGATTCTAGGCACCTCCCAGCTCACAGCAGAAACAGCAGACTGAGTTTCGAGACTTGGTTTGGGGGCAACGAGTTCCATTGTTCATGACAAGTTGATGGTAAGTCTAGATGACATCTTTGTACATACTTATTTACACAGTTGTGAACACAGAATGAAAACATTTTATTCCCATTTCTAGCAGTAATCAGTCTAAATGCCTGCTTCTTATAGCCAAAAATTGCTGCAGTCCAATCCTGTCTTCAAGTGAATCAGACAGCTTTCTAGAATTACAGGAGTCCCACTTTTCCATGGTCTCTCTTTCCTTGGTTTGTTATTCTTGGTCAACCGTGGTAGAAAATCTTAAATGAAAACTTTCAAAAATAAACAATTCACAAGTTTTAAACTGTACTACATTCTGAGAAGTGTGCTCAAATCTCGTGCCACTCCCCTCCCTCCTGCCCGAGACGTCAATCATCCCTTTGTCCACCGTATCCCTCTCAAACATATTAATATTTCCATTTCTATTGATGCATTTCAGAGAAATAAATCCTATATTAATGTGTAGGTTGGCCCATAAGATCTTGCTGCTAAGTTGTGTCATTTATTTTTGAGAACCCATGAGCACTTTTCTTTTCCTTCCCAAAGAGACATCCATTTTGTATTTCATGTTATAGATTATGACTTGCTTGTTTAGCAAATAAAACTGAGAGCTTAGCATGGACCCAACTCAATGCTAAGTGAACAACCAAAAAAGCTATGGCCCCTGACATCATGGAGGTTATAATCTAATGAGAAGCAAGAGATAAATATATAAACATATAAACACAAGGGTATTCTATGAGGAAAAATTCTATGAGAACAGGGGCAGGAGCATAGGAACTTAATTTAGTATGTAAGTTTAGAAAGGGGCTTCCCTCATGGCTCAGATGGTAAAGAATCTGCCTGCAATGCAGGAGACCTGGGTTTCATCCCTGGGTCACGAAGATCTCTTGAAGAAGGGAATGGCTTACGTAATCCAGTATTCTTGCCTGGAGAATCCTGTAGACACAGGGGCTTGATAGGCTACAGTCCATGGCGTCCCAAAGAGTCAAACACAGCTGAGCAGCTAATACTTGAGGGAGTAATACTTGAACTAAGACCTAAAAAATGCTTTAAAAAGTCAAGAGATAGATGGGTGGAAGGACTTCTTGGCAGCATTGAAAGTAAAAGTCTGTTAGTTACTCAGTCATAGAGAAGGCTGCAAAATGGAAAAGAACTTGGCACAGTAGAGAAGTCATTGGAGGCTCAGCAAAGCTAGAGCACAGTGAGAGCTCTCCTTGAGGCTGGGGAGAAGCCAGAACCAGCCTGAGTCTGGACTGTATTCTAAGGTCAACTGGAAGTTTCCCGAAGATTTAAACAATGGGGTGAAATACCACTTTGACTTTTGTATGAAGAACGGATGACCAGGCAGAAGTGGAAAGAAGAGCTCAAAAAGCCACTCCAGTGGTCCAAGCAGTATCTCCAGGTTCCAACATCTGCATAGAGAAATGACTATGGCTCGGACTTAGAGTGGTAAAGAAAAAGGAAGTTGATTTGAGATCTATTTTGAATGTATAGATTCTGCAAAACTTTGTTTCTTATTGCATTTTATAGAGGATAATTCTTAATTCTGGGTTTCTGACTTGAGCAACTGGGTGATGGAAGAAGAGGGGGTTCCTTCTAAAGGACTTGGGACAAGAGAAAGATGGGAGAGAAGCCAAAAAGGATGTCAAGACAAGCTGTAGGGGTGGGATGGAGTGGGAGGTGGGGGAGAAGGTTCAAGAGGGAGTGGACATATGTATACCTATGGATGATTCATATTGATGTATGGAAGAAACCAACACAATATTGTAAAACAATTATCCTTCAACTAAAAATAAATAATTTTTTAAAGGGTAAAAAGTATTGTACAACCAATCACTCTATGGTACAACATTCCCACAGAGAAGAACTCACACACCAAAAATTAGTGGTAAGCAGCAGACGGACTCATGGAAGACAGGATAGCTTCATTAAAATAGAAGCTTCTGCTGGCAAAAACAGGAAGTAAGGCCGAGATTTTCTGTAAAACCTACCTAGTTTAATTTGCTGCCATTTAAAATAGTTAATGCCCCCTAGTTTTAGAAGTAGAAAAGAAAATTCTCTAGATACAAATACAAAATCTTAAGGTCTGGACAAGCCAATCTTTCGGTGTCAACTTTCTTAGCATGAAGAGATAGCTATAGTTTCTTGGAGAAGAAAGAACCTTCATTAGACATGATCTATGTCTTTTCAGAGGTTTTATTGATTCAGAAAATGACGGAGCCGTGATTGAAAACCTGGGGAACCTAAGATATGAATTCTTAAGTGAATTAAGGTATTAACAATCAGAATAGTCCAAACTATCACTTTTCAGCTTCAATAATTCCACCTGGCTGTCTGTGCTCCCAGAATCACTGAAGAATTGTTCCATGCTTTATTTGAACTCTTTGGATGTGGTCAAGGGCTTTGAAACAAAGTCTTCAGAATTTAGACAGATTAATAAGATTATAATTACAGGCATTTCTTCAACAGTCTTTCCTGTCTGAAGACCCTGAAATGATTGAGAAAAACTTTCTACTATAACTGCTGTGCTGTGCTTAGTCGCTCAGGCATGTCTAGCTCTGTGGCACCATGGACTGTAGCCCACCAGAATTCCACAGAATTCTCCAGGCAAGAATACTGGAGTGGGTTGCCATTTTCTTCTCCAGGGGATCTTCCCAATCCAGGGATCAAACCCAGGTCTCTTGTGTTGCAGGCAGATTCTTTATAGTCTAAGCCACCGGGGAAGACTTAGTATCAATTATATGTCACACCTGAAGGTGCCTGCAAGTGAAAACAAAATAAGGCAGTGAGAAGTTGGTCTTGGATGTATTGAAGCTCTGTTTATGGAGATGTTGCTTAATGGTTCAGAGGATATACTCAGAGCCAGATCATCTGGCTCAGCATTCAAGTACCACTCCTATCAATGCCAAATTTCTAGCTGTGAGATCTTAAACTAGGTACCCAACACTCTGAGCCTCAGTTTCCTCATCAGTCACATGAAGATGATCTACAATTTGCCTGGGTTAAATGAGATACTGTTTACAAAAGGCTTCCTCTGACGTACTACTTCAGTGTTAGCACAAACATGCATACTGAGTAACTGGGCTAAAGGTGGTGTTTGAGTTTCTAGCTCTTCATGAATGAACCGCAGGAGGATGTGGTGACTTGATAAATGCAGTTGTCCTAAGAACTAATGTTTGTACCTAATTATTCATTAAAAATCCCTGGGTTGTGTTAAAACAGAAACATAAGGAATATGAAAAGACCTATCTTACAAAGGAGCTGATGATACTTAGATCCTTTTGATTCTAATTTATAACTTAGCTGATGGGTGACATCCACATTCATGGTGCTTATCCAATTTAAAGATTATTTCAGAAACTTGTATGAACAATAGGTGATGGCTCATATTTTTTATTAATTTAAAATTTAATAATTTAAGAAATTAATTTAATATTTTTCAGGTGCTTGTGCTTCCCACAAGCACCTGTGGGAAGAATGCAAAAAGCCAGAAATATGATTGCTTCTACCTAAGTAGCTTTTAGTCCAGTAAAAGACGCAAATATAATAGTCAGAAAATAAACCAAACTGGGTGGTAGCTGTGTTGAGTGTAACTGAATTTAAAGCTTTCTAATCCAAGCTGGCATGCTGCATCCATGTGGTCGCAAAGAGTCGGACATGACTGAGCGACTGAACTGAACTGAATCCAGGTTGCAAATTCAATGCTGGAGTTATAGCCTAACAGCATTCTTAAGCCTCAAGAATATGTCTGAAGTAGAGACTCTCCCTGTGGCCTGGGGCAGTATGTTACAGGCCAGGGAGCAGGTTTTAATAGAAGAGGCTGCACAGCTACAGCAACAGTCGAGGGTCAACTTGGCCGATCTTAGAAAGAAGGATGAATAATAGGAGCATTTCTTTTAGTGCATAGTCTGATTTTTAGTAACTAGTTTCCTGAGATTAGACATATAGCAAAAACTTATCATTTTACTCCCTGCTTAAATTATCTTAATGCTCTCCAGCACAAAACCAAAGTCCTTAGAAAGCATAAGGGTTTTTCATGACTTGGCCCCTACCTTCAAAACCTTCGATCAACAGTAGTTTCAACCAGTGCTTCCCAAGTTGTACTGTATTCAACATCTTTTGATCACTAGGGCTTCTTATTAAAGGTACCTTGTGGTTTAGGAAGTCTGAGGCAGGATCTGAGAAATTTTTTTTCTAACAGGCTCCTAGGTGAGGCTGATTCTGTTGGTAGATAGCCTACAATAGGAATATACCTTCACAGAATGGAATTTTCCCTCCTTCACAAAAAAAGAGAAATTTGAAAGTATCAGTAGATTTGGTTCAGATCAACAAAGTCAGTGCTCTGGGATTGGCATGTAAGGAATATGACCCACAGGTCAAAATCTACCCACTGACTATTTTTGTGAATGAGTTTTGTTGGAACACAGCCTTGCTCTCTCTCTCTCTCTCTCTCTTTTTTTTTTTTTTTTGCATAATGCCTGTGTTGCTCTTGGATCAGAATGGCAGAGTTGTGACAAAGGCCATGTGGCCCTTACAGCCTAAAACACTGACCATCATCTGGCCTTTTATGAAATAAGTGTGTTCCCTCCTGCCTTAGACATTATATTCTCTCTGGACCTTGGTCCGGCACCTCTCCCAAACTCAGTAAGCACTCTGCTGACAAGGAAGAAAGGCAGGAAGTAACCATGTCTGTAACATGGCTCCCCCCTCTCACGTCTTACTTTCCTGTCCTCTAATGTTCAGCCCATCCTTCTGCCAGGGAACATGACTGACAGTTCCCCAAAGGCATCAAGCTTCAGTGCAGCTTCAGAAAATGCCCAGGATGTTTTGAGGACAGTTAGAAGACCACTGGCATAGAATACTTGCCCAAAACAATGTAAAAAGGCTTACAGTCTAGACAAGTTGTCAACAGATTAGCGAGGAGGGTGACCTCAGGTTCCCAACTAAAGAGTTTGGACTTAAAAGTCAGTGAGGGACCTTGAAGGATTTTAAAGCAAGGGATCAGGTTATTGTTTTATAAAATCTTTATATGTTTTACATTGCTTTCTATCTTTATATGCTTTGTATTGTTTATATAGTTCTGATAACATATGTAAAATGCCCCATTGTATTCGTCTGCTCAGGCTGACATAACAGAATACCATAGAGTGGGTGCCTTAAACAACAGAAATGTATTTTCTCACAATTCTAGAGGCCAGAGAAGTCCAAGACCCACTTATTGGAAAATTCCGTTCCAGGGGAGGCCTTCTTTCCTGGTTTGTAAACAGAGCCACATTCTCACCGTGTGCTCACATGACCTCTTCTCTGTGCTTAAACAGAGTGGAAGGAATCTCTGATACTTCTTCCTCTTCTTTTTAGATTAGAATTCTACCTTTATGACCTTCAGTTCAGTTCAGTTACTCAGTCGAGTCCGACTCTTTGCAACCCCATGAATCACAGCACGCCAGGCCTCTCTGTCCATCATCAACTCCCAGAGGTCACTCAGACTCACGTCCATCAGGTCAGTGATGCCATGCAGCCATCTCATCCTCTGTTGTCCCCTTCTCCTGCCCCCAATCCCTCCCAGCATCAGAGTCTTTTCTGGTGAGTCAGCTCTTCACATGAGGTGGCCAAAGTACTGGAGTTTCAGCTTTAGCATCATTCCTCCCAAAGAACACCTTCAGTTCAGTTCAGTCGCTCAGTCATGTCTGACTCTTTGTGACCCCATGATTCACAGCATGCCAGACCTCCCTGTCCATCACCATCTCCTATAGTTAACCTTAGTTAACCTTAATTACCTTCCTTAAATCCCCATTTCCAAATGCAGTTACCTTGGGGGTTAGGGCTTCAGTACATGAATTTGGGGGAGATACAATTCAGTACCCAACAGGTGATGGGAAGGGAAATTTAGGCAAGGAAGTAGGTAGGACCACCAATGAAAAATGAGCAGCTGAAAATGCCGTAGCCCGACTGAGAGCCAAGGAGGATAAGAATGGAAAGGAAGCAAGGAATGGCAAGAGCAAGACCATAAAAAATAGTTACATCAGTAGGTCTTAGTAAACTATTGAATTCAAGGAAATACCGACAGCTCATTTAGAATCTGAAGATTAGGTAACGGAGCCAGAGTTAACAGGAAAATGAAGATCTGGGAGCAGGAACTTCTTTGGGCAAATATGATGTTTTGGGATCTACTCAATCTGAGATACTATGGAGTTAGCCACATATACTTAGAAGAAGATTAATTTCTCTTCTCTTAAGGAAATGGTACCTATCTTTTATCAATAAGTTGTTGTTATTAAGGTTTTTTGTTTGTTTGTTTGTTTTAATCATCACACTTGCCCCTTGAGACTATTCATTCATTTGTGAGACTATCATCAGGTTCTTCATGATGTAAGCAACCACATGAGCTCTCTTATTCTGATCGGTGGGAATGATTCTATCACCACAACATGTTACAGTAACATCTAAGGAATATTTAGTAGATATTCATTTGTGCATGCATTCAAGTGATAAATATGTAGTGAATATCAACTCTTTGAAAGATATGAGTTCTAGACAGTAGGGGTTTAAAGATATCTGTCTAAAAAGGAGCTAACTCTAAGCTGAATTGAAAGTTAGTTGATAGTTCTGTTCTAGGAGTGCTTACTCATTTCTCCTCTAAGCTTTCTCTTTCATCAGTTTAACTGTCAGAAAATGAAGTCGCATTCTGAGAAGGATCTAGGTGCACCACAAGAAAGTTCTAGAGAAGGCTGATAGAGGAAACTAGCTTGTGATGGTATTTATGGAAGCCCTGCCCAGCAGGAGTGAGCTCTTTAAGAAACAATCTGAAGATTGGGCTGCAGACACAGCACAGATCTATAATAACTGTGTCTCATGCATGTTTTACCTGTGAGGACCATATCCTCGTGCAAAGGGTGTGGTTTTACTGTAGCCTGCCTTGTTTAATCATCGGAAAAAGAACAAGTCAGAGCAAAAGATCTTTAGGATCCTTCCAGCTGTTTCCTAGGATTCGTTCTTGCTGATAATATACCCTCTTCAAAATAGTCTTTTAACTTGAAACTATGAATTCCAAACACTTTTAATGATACCTTCTGCCCTTTGTAGCCTACAGGATCATTTGTGGAGACTGTTTTCCCTCTGTTAGCTGTGGAATTTCCTCTCTTGTATGTGCTGTTTTCGAGTAAAATAAACCTAACCCAGTGCCTTTTGACTATCTGTACTTTCAAATCAACAAATATTTAAGTCTCCTCATAGCATGCATGACCTTGAGCCAGGTGCTGAGTTACACAAAGATGAATGAGACTTGGACCTTGTCCTTAAATATTCAAACCAGCAAATGACAAAGAACACAATTACATGGCTGAACGTTAAGCTCTGGATTTAGACAGACATGGGGTGGAATTTCAGCTTCTCCACCTATCAGCTTAAGCAAGTTGTTTCAATTCTCCTAAGATCCTGGGTTTTTTTTCCCCCACAAATGGTCATGATTATAATATCTGCCTCCTGAGACTGTTGCAAGGATTAATTAAATAACAAACCTAAAAGACAGTGCCTGACACACAGGAAGTGCTTGATGCAATTTAGTCTTATTATTTTTGCTATTATCAAGAGGATATTTAGACTTTTCCTTCTGAACGCCCCTCCCTTTATCCTGCTTCCCCCCCCCCCCCCCCCCCTCT
>SJYC01126373.1:0-27050 GCA_006408675.1 Madoqua kirkii
AGAGACAGGCACAGGATTCTCCAGTTTTCTTTTAAGAGCAGAGAGAAAAATGCTGTGCAGAGGACCTGGGATTTGAGCAGAAACCTGACTGCAGATATCCAGGTAGCATGAGAGATGATGTTGTGCCTCAGTTTATCCGATTCAGTCCTGTTGTTACCCTCTCCTTCCTGCATTAAGAATCTTATAGAAAAGAACCATCATGCAGCTGATAATGGATCTCAGGCATTCGCTCCATTAATGTTTATTTTCTACATCTCTGTGTGCCCAGCCCTGAATCAGTGCTGGGGACAGAGCGGTGGACGTGGCAGCCTAGGGCTCTGGCCTCATGGAATAGGCAGCCCGGCAGTCAGCAAACACCTCAGGACAAGCAGAGCTCCGGACGCCAACAGAGCTGGGCTCAGCCTAGGCTATGAGGCATCACCGTGACTTTCCACCAGGGGCCACATCACCAGTCTCATGCAAAGGCTGGTAACTCTCCCTTGCCAAACTGGAAACACAGAGTGAAATGAATAATTGAAAGCTTCAGATCAAAGCAAGGGATTAAGCAGTAGGAAATTGAAGTCTAATTATATCATTGTTTTTAAATGCAAAGGAACGGGGACTAAGGGGCAGTTTTAAACTCTCCAAACTATTTTCTGACCAGAAATGTTAGCTCACCAAAAGTCATCTGGTGACTGAAGGGTAACTGCTGATGTTTCCTGTACTCTGCCCCAATTCTCAGGATGACAATTCTCAGGAAACCACCAATGGAAAGTAAACCATGAATTTGATCTTAAAATAATGTAGCACAGCTGGCGAGCACCGACTTCAACTGAATGAAGGCTCTGAGGTGCTCCACATTTGCTCGGTTAGCGAGGTGGAGCTGGTCTCCATGAAAACGGTCGTTCTGATGCTCACAAGGGTTTGCAGCTGCTGTGCTGTGCTTGGACACTCAGTCGTGGCCGACTCTTTGTGACCCCATGGGCTGTAGCCCACCAGGCTCCCCTGTCTAAGGGGATTCTCCAGGCAAGAATAATGGAGTGGGTTGCCATGCCTTCTTCAGGGGATCTTCCCAACCCAGGGATCAAACACTTGTCTCCCTCAGTGCAGGCGGATTCTTTGCTGTCTGAACCACCAAGAAAGCCACAAGGTTTGCAGCAATTTTATGTGAAAAATAGCATCCATCTGGCAAGGATCTGATTGCCATCCCTTGAGATTCAGAAAGTCTTGACTGTCAAATCACACAACTTGGGCAGGGATCAGGTGGGAGCTGAACCCTGGTGTGAGGATATCTCTCCCCCAGGAATGAGTCGAGTGCTGGGTCAAGGTCCAGCTGACCTCAGATTCAGCGCCTGTCACCTGACTCACTCTGTGATGGTGGAGGCTGCCCTCAACCACAACTTGAAGATGTTCCAAATGGTGGGTGAAGCAAACTGCTGGGCAATTCAGGATGGGCAAGGCTGGGAGTCCAGGCAGTAGTGAAAAGCCCTGCCATTTGCTGAGCCGTTACTCTGAGTCTGCTGCTGCTGCTGCTGTTTAGTCGCTTCAGTCGTGTCCAACTCTGTAGGGCCCCAGAGACGGCAGCCCACTAGGCTCCCTCATCCCTGGGATTCTCCAGGCAAGAACACTGGAGTGGGTTGCCATTTCCTTGTTCAATGCATGAAAGTGAAAGTGAAGTCGCTCAGTCATGTCCGACCCTCAGCGATCCCTTGGACTGCAGCCTTCCAGGCTCCTCTGTCCATGGGATTTTCCAGGCAAGAATACTGGAGTGGGGTGCCATTGCCTTCTCCGACTCTGGGTCTAGCAGAGTTCTATCAATAAATTCCACTCGAATTCCCTGGTAACCATGATACTAAGAGGTTAATGTGTGGGCTAGTCCTGCAGGGCAGGGAGAAAAGAGCTAGAAAAATAAATGTAGTTGGAGGCCTTAGGTAAGAATTCAGACACTGAGACCAAGGTAAAGATATATGAATGAACCAGTGCTCTCAAAGACAGATTAGCAGTCTGGGGGTGGAGTGGGGGGTTGTGCTCACCCCAACTCAGGGGCTGTGTTAAGTGAGTTAAGACAAAAAAGAGCAGAGGGGAGGACAAAGAGGGCTTTGGAAAATGAAGGGGGAGCCAGAGGTTGGTTTGGGTTCTGGGTTCCAGCTTCCAAGTCTATCTCAGAAAGAGAGAGAGAAACTCTCTCCCTACCAGTTGCTGCATGCCTACCAGGCTGGAAAGCAGGATCAGGCTGCTTAAGTACGTCTTGATCCATGACTCAGGGTCAGCTACTATGGACAGCAGAGAGGACAGGAAGGAGGTGAGACAGGCAGGTTGTAAAAGGCAGCACAGTCAGTTCAGTCGTGTCCACCTCTTTGCAACCCGATGGACTGCAGCACGCCAGGCCTCCCTGTCCATCATCAACTCCTAGAACTTGCTCAAACTCATGTTCATCAAGTCAGGGATACCATCCAACCATCTCATCCTCTGTCGTCCCCTTCTTCTCCTACCTTCAGTCTTTCCCAGCATCAGGGTCTTTTCCAATGAGTCAGCTCTTCACATCAGGTGGCCAAAGGATTAGAGCTTCAGCTTGAGCATCAGTCTTTCCAGTGAATATTCAGGACTGATTTCCTTTAGGATGGACAGAGCTGTCATTTACTGGAAAGGCAACCCTGATTCCCATGAAGATTCAGACGTTTCTGAGGAAAACTTGAGATTACCTCATGCTTTTTCAGAAAATGTACTTTCATTTTCTCCAACAAACATTCTCTTTCCCCAACTACAGATAAATGTCTCTCCCTGTCCCTTTTGGGACAGGCAACTGGCATCAGAGCAAGTCTGCTAGACTCTAGTTAGTGGGAAAGGAAGAGAAGAACCACGGGCTTGTTTATGAGGTGTGCTCAGAGAGCTGGTGGGCAACACAAAGACAGGGCTGCTCTGAGGCCCCCTCCTCACTCCTTGTTGCAAAAGAAGTATGGTTAGCGGCAGAGGAGGGGCTGGAGAGGGGACTAGGCAGCCAAAACTGCCTGGGCTTTAGGTTTTAAGACCAGCCCTGCCCGCTCCTGATTTATGAGGTCTAGAGCAACAGATCTGCCCTCAGCTTCTGTGTCTGCATCCCTAAAATGAGGGCATTGTGTTTTATGATGTTGAGGATCAGATAAGACTGAAAAATCCTGGTCCTCACCCAATTCCCATATACCTCAGCCAGAAACCAGGGAGTCAAGGAGACGCCCTGCTCCCTTGTTTCTCACCTCCTACCATTTCTGTCCCCCAAATCTCCCTTGAATTCATCGCTTCCTGTTCCTCCCTATTGGCCCTGTCTAAAGTTAGGCTCTCACGCTCTCGCCTGGTTACACTGGCTCCTGATGTCCACTTCTACTTTCCATGTGTGCATCAGCCTCATCCACTCACATTAACCAGTAAATAGCTTCTAGGGAGGAGGCATTCTGGCTTTCTCTCTGCCTCATCTTGGTCAAGCACAATAATATGGAAGAGGCTCCCCCTAGAATATCTGAGGAATCAGTAATAAATAAGTAGAGGAATGAATTCACTGGACATATGTGTAAACATCTTTCTTACAAGATAGTATAAGAGCGCAAGATATTCCTTTCTTTTTCATTTCAATAAGCATGGGTACTTACTATGAACCTGGCACTGCGCTACTGGGCTGGGTATGGAGGATATAAAGAAATAGGTATAACCCCTGGACATTCAGTCACCACCTAGTGAGCAAATCAGGCTGCGGTAGTCAAAGTCCTTGAGAGAAACAGAACCCATAGGAGGCATATCTCATAAAGAGAGATTTCTTTTCAAGAACTGGCTCACACAACTGTGGGGTCTAGCAAGCCCAGACTCTATAGAGCAGACTGGCAGGCTGGAGATGGGGGAAGGAGAGATGCTGCTGCTTCCGTCTGAAGGCAGTCTGGAGGTGAATTCCCCCTTCCTCAGGGGAACACAGTCTTTTTCTCTTAAGGCCTTCACCTGACTAAATGAGGCCCACCCACATTATGGAGGGTCATCAGCTTTACCCAAAGATTCCTGATCTAAACCTTAATCACAGCTAAAATAAACCTTCACAGCAACATCTAGACCAGTGTTTGGCTTAACATTTTGTCACCAAGGCCTAGCCAAGTTGACACCTTAAAACTGTCCTTCAGGCACATGAGAGCACAATGTATATTATCATATGTCTTCAACATAAGTTAGGTCTGTCTTTCACGAGAAATTGCTCTGTACATGTCAACTTGTTAATATTTGTTAACTGCTCTCTCTGAATATGTCATTTACTCCACTGGGGGATTCCACTTGTATGACTTTCAATACTAACAACAGCTTGTGATATGGATAGTGTTGCCACCTTTATTTATATATTTATTTTTACAGTGAAGTAAGTACAAGCTTTTTGTTTTGTTTTGACTGAGCTTGGTATTAGTTGCAACATGCAGAATCTTTAGTTGCAGCATGTGGGATCTAGTTCCCTGAGCAGGGATCCAACCCCAGGACCCCTGCACTGGGAATGTGAAGTCTTAGCCACTGGACCACCAGGTAAGTCCCTTGTTATCATCTCTTAAAGGTAAAAGAGATACCAGTAACTTGCATGACGTTCCATAGCTAATGTGTCATGAAGCACAGATTTGAGTAAAGGCTTTTCCACCCCAAGTTCACTGATCTTTCTACTACATCATGATACCTCTAACAAACACCCAATTTGAAGCCTTGCTTTTCCTCCAAGAGGCAGTTATTTTGCCAGGAATTTTGTCATACTATGAGACTGTCATAAGGGGGACCCTCTAAAATGGAGCAGGTGCTTGCCCCGCCTCCCCATGTCCTCTGCATGCCTTTTGTCTGTGGAAATCTTTAGTCAAAGAATATGTTTAATCAGAGAAGTGAGAAATGTGGATGTAATGGAAAATGGAGGAAACTAAATAATAATAATGTAGTCATCAAGTCTAGCAAGGACCTTTAGTTCTTTCTCAAGGGTTATAGATAATATTCTAAGCCATATCCTGTGAGCAGTCTTATAGATACTAAAACACCAGCTGGAAAAGTTAACTACATAATGACCAGACTGTACCTATGACATAAGCGGCCACAATTCCAAGAATTGGAAAGAAACGGGGACAAACAGACCTTGGAATTTAAGATTAACTCCGCCTAAAACAATCAAGATAGCGCTTGTCAGACCACCCCAGACCAATCTGAATATGACTGTTTCTGCATATAGTCTCCCCTCCGCTTCTGTCTGTAAAAGCTCTTGCCTCACTGGTTGTCCGTGGGGGGAAGTCAGGCTTTGGACTGATGTCTGCTCCTGAAAATATCTGAAACAAAGCAAGCTTTCCTTTCCACCAATCTGGCCTGTTTATTGGCTTTTGAGGGAGAGCAGCTGGACCCCACGTACATCCTTTTTGTAACAGATCTGTGGCCCAGCATGGGGCTGAGTACTGCTGGCTCCTGTGCTCTCATGGTTCTCCTGAGTTTTCAGGGGAGAGCTGTGGCCAATGCGGTGTATGTGCTGGCAGCTTGTGGCTACTTAGCCACAAGCAGAGGATTTGGATGACGCTCCTAGAATCTGCCAAAATTATTTGTTTCAAGGATCCTCCCTGTTTCTCCTCTGCTCAGCACTGGCTGCCAACTTCATGCTTTTTCTTGATGGAATGGAAACTTGCATTTGGGATAAGCTGATGAGCTCTGAGACCAGTAAGTCCACTGGTGTGTGCATGGGCAACCTTCCCATTTGTGAGGGCTAATGCTATTCAGGCATTCTTGCCAGTTGGTGCTGATATATGCTTGATGTTGAGAATTCTTCATGGCCCTGAAATGCTATTTGGGCTTTTTGCCAGTTGGTTCTGATGTTTGAGTACCACTGAGGCCGATTTGTTTTGGGTAAGTGTTTGGGATTCCTTACCAGTCACCCTCTGAGAGGATTTATGACAGATCTGTCATTTGGTGTGTGAGTGTGTATTTCATTTGTATGATGGTACTCTTGTTGCCCTGTGTAAAATGGGAAATTTAGGTTCAATTCATTAAGAAAAATTTTAGCTGTAATATTATGACTAAAGAGAAAGAAAGGTAATTTCATTTTTTGACAATGTATGGGGCTTCCCTGGTGGCTCAGAGGGTAAAGTGTCTGCCTGTAACGCGGGAGACCTGGGTTCAATATCTGGGTTGGGAAGATCTGCTAGAGAAGGGAGTGGCAACCCACTCCAGTACTCTTGCGTGGAAAATCTCATGGACAGAGGAGCCAGGTAGGCTACAGTCCATGGGGCTGTAAAGAGTCGGATATGACTGAGCAACTTCACTTCACATGGCAACAGTATTCTTTAGACTCTGGAGAGACAATTGGTTAAGATGAAACTCTTAAAAATCCAAAAACTAGTTTGTTTCACATATGCAGTTAGAAAAAAGTAGCTTGATAAAACAGTTTTTTCAGATCCTGAAAAAACGAAAATATGCCTAGGAGAAAAATCGAAGTTAACATTTATCATGTCATTGAAATACAAATACAATCCACTTTGCCTGGAACTCCAGCCTTGGGTTAATTGTAAAACTTCAAACTAAGGAAAAAATCAAAAAAGGGAAGCCTTTTAAAACTGAATGTGTAACTTCAGCTATTCTGACCATTATCCATAAACCGATAAGTTTAATTGCAGTGTCTGATTCATGAAATGTATAAAGATGAAACAGTGAGATCTCTGACAGGATGCTTGTATGTCTCAATATATGCTTTTGTCTTTGGATCATATTGCTGAGGTTAATTTGTAAAAGAGCTCTATTTAATTGACCTTAAACAGAAATAAGCACTTACAAATCAAGCAAATCTGAATTTACCTACTTTTGTCTTCTTGTAAGACCAAGATGCTTACTCCTTAGAAGGAAAGTTATGACCAGCTTAGACAGCATATTAAAAAGCAGAGACATTACTTTCCCAACAAAGGTCGGTCTAGTCAAAGCTATGGTTTTTCCAGTAGTTATGTATGGATGTGACAGTTGGACTGTGAAGAAAGCTGAGTTCTGAAGAATTGATGCTTTTGAACTGTGGTGTTGGAGAAGACTTTTGAGAGTCCCTTGGACTGCAAGGCAATCCAACCAGTCCATCCTAAAGGAGATCAGTCCTGCATGTTCATTGAAAGGATTGATATTGAAGCTGAAACTCCAATAGTTGGCCACCTCATGCGAAGAGTTGACTCACTGGAAAAGACTCTGATGCTGGGAGGGATTAGGGGCAGGAGGAGAAGGGGACGACAGAGGATGAGATGGCTGGATGGCATCACCGACCTGATGGACATGAGTTTTGGTAAACTCCGGGAGTTGGTGATGGACAGGGAGGCCTGGCGTGCTGCGATTCATGGGGTCACAGAGTCGGACACAACTGAGCGACTAAACTGAACTGAACTGAACTGAAGACCAAGAGGGAAACTAAAGATGTTTACCTTTATTAAACATACACGTTGTACCACTGAAGAAAAATTATGCTATTAAAAAAATGCAATTTTTTGAGGTTATGGAATATGTTCTTAAGTTTGCCAATCAGAAAATGCTGATGTAACATTTTAATCACTTGTTTCTTGGTTTTGTTAAGGTTTTAAGGGTAAAAAGTTGTGATATGTGAAAATAATAAGGGAAACATTTGTGTATACAAAGCAAGTAGGATATGTATTGTTGGCAAGGAGAGGGTATAAAGAACAGAGGTATTTTTGTTGAGGAAAAATAATGCTAACTTTTTTCTACAGTTGTTTGTTTCTAGATGAGGAAATACAGGACAAATTTGTTTGAAAATAGAAAATGACAAAAGGTTTGTTAAAAAGGAATTTTGAAAAAAATTTTTTTACGTTGCCAGAATTAAGATTAGATTGAATTAATTGGGTAAATGAATTTTGTTACTAACAGTAAACTGATGCAAGACTGAATTTGGTTTTCTCTCTAAGAAAACAAAGTTCTCCTGGAATACAGATCCGATTTTGGTGACAGATTTCCAATGGAAAATAATTGTTTTGTTTCTAATCATACTTTTGATCCTAATGCTCAAGATGAAAAAATTGTCTAGGAAAGCTGTCATACGTAGCACTGTTGGCTCTAAGTTTACTATTTAAAGTACATGTACAATGCTTGTATGACAGCTGGACACAAATAATGAAATGTATGGTCTATAAAGCATTTTCCTAATAATATATCTCTGAGCCTGTTCATATTATCTGATTAGTTTTCACTCAACATGGACAACTAGGCAAATATATAAATAAAAAGGAGGCCTAGCTCTGAGGGATGTGCATGGACTCAGAGCAGGCAAAAGAGGCACTCTGGCAGTGCTGGAAACATATTTTTGACTATCAGTGCTTTCTATGAAGCAGTTCCAATTAAAAGGGGAAAATGATGGAAGAAATTTTCATATATTTAGTATGAAGAAATCTTTCTGGCCTGTGAGTGATTTAATTTGAACTTTTAGGTTAACCAAAACAGCATGTTTGTGATCTATTAAGTGTATTAATACAGTCTACATATGCTTTAATCATTAACAGAAAATATATTCAGAGAAAAATACAAGATGCATGTTGATTATTATCTTCACTGAAACGTCACGCTTCAGTCGTGTCTGACTCTGTGCGACCCCATAGACAGCAGCCCACCAGGCTCCCCCATCCCTGGGATTCTCCAGGCAAGAACACTGGAGTGGGTTGCCATTTCCTTCTCCAGTGCAGGAAAGTGAAAAGCGAAAGTGAAGTCGTTCAGTCGTGTCCAACTCTTCGCGACCCCATGGACTGCATTGAAACGTCTAGTAACTTTCAAATGTTTGCCTAGGTACTATGAAAATTTATTTTCTTTCTCGTTCCGTACCTGTCTTTCCTGAAGATTGGGGAGTGTCAGAGAAAAGGGGAGATTGCAATGGAGCAGGCCCCTGTGATGCTTGCCCCCCACCATGTCCTCTGCCCGCCTTTGTCTGTGGAAAATTTCAAAGACTAAGCTTTATCAGAGACACAAGAAATGTGGAAACAAAGGAACCCATCATAGGAGACTAAATAATAATAATAATGTAGTCATTGAGCATAGTCAAGGACTTTTAGTTCTTTCTCAAGGGTTATAGATAATATTCTGAGCCATATCCTGTGAGCTGTCTTATAGACACTAAAACAACCAGATGGAGAAATTAACTATGTGATGACCAGACTACATTCACAACATAAGCTGCCACAATTTCCAGAACTGGCCTCAAAGAAATGGTAACAAATGGGCCCTGGAACTGAAGGTTCAGTTCAGTTCAGTTCAGTCGCTCAGTCGTGTCCGACTCTTTTCGACCAAATGAATCACAGCATGCCAGGCCTCCCTGTCCATCAGTTCACACAAACTCGTGTCCATTGAGTTGGTGATGCTATCCAGCCATCTCATCCTCTGTCATCCCCTTCTCCTCCTGCCCCCAATCCCTCCCAGCATCAGAGTCTTTTCCAATGAGTCAACTCTTCGCATGAGGTGGTCAGAGTACTGGAGTTTCAGCTTTAGCATCATTCCTTTCAAAGAACACCCAGGGCTGATCTCCTTTAGAATGGACTCGTTGGATCTCCTTGCAGTCCAAGGGACTCTCAAGAGTCTTTTCCAACACCACAGTTCAAAAGCATCAATTCTTCGGCTCTCAGCTTTCTTCGCAGTCCAACTGTCACATCCATACATGACTACTGGAAAAACCATAGCCTTGACTAGTCGGACCTTTGTACCTAAAACAATCAAAATGGCACTGGTCAGACCACCAATGACCAATTTGAAGATGACTGTCAGAACTGACTGTGCTATTTCTAAACATAGTTGCCTCCCCACCGCCCACTTCTGTCTATAAAATCTCTTGCCCCACTGGTTCCCGGTGAGGAGGTGTCAGCCTTTGAACAGATGTCCTCCATTCCCCCTTCTACCCACCCCACAGTTGCTGGCACCCTGAAATAAGGCAAACTTTCCTTTCCACCAGCCTGGCCTATTTATTGGCAGCAAGCAGTCAGACCCCCTACACACCCTTTTGGTAACACCTCTGCATTCAAGGGAATGAATCTGCTTTCCCAGCTCATTTCATGTTAGCTTTGCATCTAGGAGAGGGGCCTGATGCTATTGGATCATGTTCAGTCAGTAACCAGAAAGGGAATCTTCTCAGATGTCGTTATTAGGACCGAGCTTTTTTTTTTCCCACACACAAAAAAACTGTCTCAACACCAGGCCAGGACCCAGCACACACAGCCACAGGTCCTTCTCAATGAAGAAGATAGAATTGCTGGTACTAGGCTAGCCTATTGTTTTTTCAGTATATGCTTTAAACTTACTAAAATTAAGCAGAAAAATGGACTGCAAACTTTACAAAGCACTGTCTCTGGAGTTCCAACTTTCAACATGAAAAAAGACAATGATACAGGCATTTGAATTCAATAAATGTTTATTGAAGGTCCATAAGGATCCGATAGGGCTTCCCTGGTGGCTCAGTGGTAAAGAATCTGCCTGCCAATGCAGGAGACTTGGGTTCGATTCCTGGGTCAGGAAGATTCCCTGGAGAAGGAAACGGCAACCCACTCCAGTATGCTTGCTGGGAAATCCCATGGACAGAAGAGCTTGGCAAGCTATAGTCCATGGGGTCACAGAAGAGTCAGACATGTCTTAGTGACTAAACAAACAAAAAAAGGATTAAATCCTGTTGACACTTCAATGGCTACAAAATGAATAAGGCATATTCAAGGATACAAGGAATGTAGGAAAACAGGAGAAATACTATTTCTTAAATGATTATTATATGGCAGTCATTTCATCTCATTTAATCATTAAAACAATCCCATGAAGTAGAGTGTATTATCCCCTTTATACAGAAGAGGAATCTTAGTTTTAGTGAAATGGAGTGACTTGCCCAAAATCAAACATCTGGTAAATACTAGAGCTGGGATCTTCTCACAGATCTCTTTCTAAATCCAAAGCTCATGTGCTGTATACTGAATCTCATCACAGACAAGATAAAACAAATGTACAAAGCATTACAAGCAGTACAGAAATATAACACTGAGAACGGATGTTGGAGGGATCTGGAGGTGTTACTTGAAATAGATTTTTTTAAAAAAAGATGGTATTTTTTTAGGTAGGGATGAGAAAGCCCATGGGAAAAAGTAGAAGATACTTCCCAGGTGGCTAGTGGTAAAGAATCCACCTTAAAATGCAGGAGACATGGGTTCAGTCCCTGGGTTAGGAAGATCCCCTCAAGGAGGAAATGGCAACCCAGTTCAGTATTCTTGCCTGGAAAAAGCCCGGGACAGAGAAGCCTGGCAGGCTACAGTCCTTGAAGCTGCAAAGAATCGGACATGATTGAACATACACACACATTTAGAGGATGAGCTGCACAAGCTCTCAGGGAGATTTAAAATCAGGATGATCATTTTAGAAACTGAAATGAATATGGGTTAGAGCACAGCAGATTAGAACAGATAGGGCGGAAGAACCAGTAGGAATGAAAAGTGAGGACAGATTTAAGAGACATCGCAGAGGGGATCGTAGGTGTCGGTGACTGAAACGAACGATCACTACGTCCAGACTCCTGTGGATGCAATGAAACCAGTTCAGGTAATGGAGTAGGTGACCTGGTCAGGATCATGGGCTAGAGGTCTTACTAAAGCTGAAAGAAAAAGTTGAGAGATCAGGTAAGGGAAGGAGAGAGGGAGAAGGGAAAGAGAGAGAGAGAGAATGAATGAGGGAGAGAAAAAAAGACAGATTTTAGAATTTGTTCTCCTGGAAGCAGAGCAGATCTGAGTTGTGACCAAGTGTAAGATGTGAATTTGCTGGAGGAGTGACTGAGAGAGGATGAAAACAGAGCTCATCTGAGTGGATGAGATGGAAGGACTGTGAATCCAGAGGTCATCATGGAAGTCGGCAATGAATCACCTGAAAAGAAGTCAGTACTTTGGAGGCTGAGACCATTGAAGAAAATGAGAAGCAGCCCTCAGAATTAAAGGTAATTGGGATTCAGGAGCAGAACAGCAGAGGGCAGAGAAGTTGGAAATTTACTTTAAATCAGGAAAAAAAAAAAAGTCTGAAAATTGGAGAACGTATTATACTGCAATCATAGGAAGTATTTTCATGAGAAAAAGGCATCTCACTCTTCACTTAAAATCAGGAAAGAAATAAAATATTAGACATTCATATAAAGAATTACATTTTCTATATTTGCTGGCAAGAAATGTCAAGAGAGGCAACAAATGCTGTCAGATCAAGTTATACTGCCCTACCCTCCCTCACCTTTCCTCATTTGTCTTGCAACCAACCCTCCCAGTCTCTATGAACCTAGTAAGGAAGAGAAAGAGAGAAGCTGAGCAAATTCACTCCCGTTTTTATCCAGTCAGTCAGTTGCTATCGCTGAAACAGGCTGGCATGTTCAAGGACACCCTGCCCATCTGTATCACCTGTGATGTCAAGTTGAAAAAACCAAGTGTTAGTCCATGTAATATGTAAGAAGACAGGCAGCCTGAGTGAATAACTTCTAATCCGCACGAGGTATAAAAGGCAAGTCTGTCCAGCATGGCACCATGAGCAACTGCATTCCAGACCCATGACATGGCGTCAGGTTCCACGACTCAGTCAGCAATTGTGCTCCAATTGTTGCTTCTATTAACTACCAGGTTTTGCAAGTCTGGAACTTCCACCCACCCGGAGCAGATTGCTGAAGCTTATCTGGCATCTGCTAGTGAAGAGCTCACTGTACCGTCCTGCATTCTCTGGTTTAGACTTGATTTGATTGTCACATAATCCAGGGGGAAAATAAAGGGCTCCGCTCACTGATCCTCCTGTAATTTCAATTTTTCTATTGTTAGCACTCTGTCTGCTAGGGAATTCCAGACAGTGTTGCTTAATGGTTATATGGTAGGTCATGGCAAAGATGTGAGTGGTATAGCTGTTAGTCAGAAGGCTAAAGGAAACAGTCCTTGGTTGTTGGCAAGTGACCAGATGCGTTTGCCTTGTGTTGACATTAGGATCTCGTTGGGAAGGAACCTTGAAGCTCAGTGAGTCCAACTACTCATTCAAAGCAGCATCGTTGGAATATGGCCTTTAAGGATTAGGAAGCTGGCTGCCTTGTGGGACATGGCTTTATTTGTTGTTGTTCAGTCACTCAGCTGTGTCCAACTCTTTGTGACCCCATGGACTGCAGCATACCAGACCACCTGGTCCTTCCCTACCTCCTCGAGTTTGCTCATGTCGGTTGAGCCGATGTTGTTATCCAGCTCTCTCATCCTCTGTTGCCCCCTTCTCCTCCTGCCCTCAATATTTCCCAAAGCTGACATCTATATAAGGAGCTAATATTTGTCAAGTACCAGCTGTGTGTCAGGTACTGTGCTAGCTCTTTAAATGCATCATCTGAACAGCCCTCACACAAGCTTGCAAGGTGGGTCCTCTCATTCTCTTTTTCTAGATGGGAAACTGATTCCAGTCCTATGGAGCCAAGATTTTAACACACACATGCCGCTTTGGAGGGCCGCATAAGAACCCGTGTTCTTTCGATTCACATTCCATGCTGCTCCCTAACGCCTCTGTGTTGCACACTTCAGGGTTTCACATTACTCTGAATTCTCCAAACTGTTTCCTAGGCCTTGTGTAATTCAAACATTCTGCCAGCTCTTTGCTGGGGTGCCATAAACTTATAATTTCTTTCATAATAATATTAGTAATGATAATAGGCTTTTAAGTAATTGGCAAGTGTATTATTTTCTTTTCACACAAGTCATAAAATGGGTAGAACAGGTAGTTTATCATTCAGTTTACAGATAAGGAACCAAGACTCCTTATGTCACAGCTTCCTTACATCACGGCTAGTCAAGTGAGGAGTCCAGGATCCAAGCCCAGGACTCCTATGTTGAGGCCAGTGGTTCTCCGAATGTGGCACCTAGGACCAGCATCAGCAGCATCTGGGAATTTGTTTGTATCAGAAACTCGGAGTGGGTCCAGCAGTCCATGTTGGAACAAGGCCTCCAGGTGACTGTGGTGGGGGTGGGGAGGGGAGTGCCTGCCACACCCAGCAGTGGGAGATGAACTAGCTCACTGAAGTCTGGGCTAAGTCAGTGCACCTCCCACTGCCAGCGTGGTGTGCACTCCCCCTGCCCTGCCTCCCACCAGCCTCCACCTTGTCCTGAGCTCTGTATTGAATAGAGAGAGAAAAGGTGACTGACTGGTCTAACAGAATCTTTTGTACCTGAAGTGAATTTCTGCAGTCATATCCTAAGGTTATACTTGGGATTCTTGGTATTGGAAAAAACAGATCTTGACCCAAACAGAGAAGGTTGTTCAAGCCCATTGAACTTAATTTTCCATGGCCTCAAGGGTGACATATCAAAGAGAGATTGTACTTTTTTTTTCTTCTACTTCTAAAAAATTTTATCTCTATTATATTGTACTTATGAAGTATAATATCATCATGAACCCAAACGGCTCTTACGGGGCTTTTGGTTTTGAAAGAATTTTGCCTATTATCATTAAATTGATAATGATTTAAGAGCTTCCCCCTATAGCTCAGTCGGTAAAGAGTCTGCCTGCAGTGCAGGAGACCCGGATTCGATCCCTGGGTTGGGAAGATCCCCTGGAGAAGGAAATGGCCACCCACTCCAGTATCCTTGCCTGGAAAATCTCATGGACAGAGGAACCTGGTGGATTGCAGTCCATGGAGTTACAAAGAGTCGGGCACGACTGAGCAACTAACACACATCATTAAATTAAGAAAACAGAACATACTGTTTATTACAAATTAGCAATATTTATCCAAATATGAAATCTTAGATGGTCACTTAATGACCAGTGGACACTATAGTGCCTGGGAAAGTGGACAACTGTGAAAGAAAATTAAAAATTGACGGCTCTGGCCAAGCAAGATCAGTAGAAATACCACTTGTCCAATATCAGTATCTGCTGGGGAGAAAGCTTTGCATTGAGAACACGAGCATGGCCTCTGAAGTCAGATGAACCTAAGGATCCAACCACAGCTCAGCCACTTACTGTCTACACACTTGAGCACATTGTCTCTATCTGAAAAACAGAGATCATATCTCAACCCACTCAAAGTGATGTCCTGAACATTAGATGACCTTATATATGAAAAGCACTTAATACATAGTGACCACAGAGTAAAGACTCCAAAGCTGTTAGTAATTATTTTTATGCTTTACATATTATATATATGACAGGCACAGAGTTAACTGCCAGATGCCACTTACTGTCTACACACTTGAGCACATTGTCTCTATCTGAAAAACAGAGATCATATCTCAACCCACTCAAAGTGATGTCCTGAACATTAGATGACCTTATATATGAAAAGCACTTAATACATAGTGACCACAGAGTAAAGACTCCAAAGCTGTTAGTAATTATTTTTATGCTTTACCTATTATATATATGACAGGCACAGAGTTAACTGCCAGAGATGTAACAAGGACTCTCACGTGAACTTTACCTTCTGATCCTTAAGTCTGATTCTCTCATTTTATTCTGAAAAAGTCTGTTTGGAGTTTGTTTTTAAGGTGTCACTTGGGCCATATCCAGAATTCACCATATAACCTGTAGAGCTGGGCTGGCTGCTGGTAGGACTACTTTCCTAAGTACCATATTTTAAGAGATCTAAGACACATCATTCAAAGTTGCATTATTTGAGGTACAATTCAGCAAGCAAAAGACATGGCCAGTCATACTGGTAAGAGAGCATTCACTTAGTCATGAGGAATATTGTTGTTGTTTAGTCACTAAGTTGCGTCCGACTCTTTGTGACCCCATAGACTGTAGCCTGCCAGGCTTCTCTGTCCATGGGATTGTCCAGGCAAGAATACTGGAGTGGATTGTCATTTCCTTCTCCAATGAGGAGTATACTACTCCCCAGTGTCAGTAGTGAATGTTAAGATATGCCCTAATTTCAACTCACAAGGTGAAAAAAAAAATTTGTGTTTTAGGATTAATACAATATGGTATTTTCATTTCCCCATCACTGCCTAGAATCCACAAAGAAACATTCTGCCTGGACGATGTGTGTTTGTGTGTTAACAGGATGGAAGAGGAAGTGGTTCATGAGAAAGACGTTTCACAACAGACCAGAACTGGCTTGGAGGGAAACTTACAGAGCCAAAAAATAAATAATAAATAAGGTATCAGTGAGATTGATCCTGCCCTTGGAGAGCAGTGAATTCCTGGGCTTGCCCATACGCCATATCCAAATGACTACAGCCAGGTCAGTTAAATGTACATTTACTTGATCTCTACTCTGCCATTCACTACTAGGTGTAGAGCGAAAGGCAAAATAACATCAGTTCTGTGTAGGGGTTCACATAGTAATGTAAACTGATTGCAAATCAAAGGATTCAATATATTGAGATATGCACAAAATCTAGAAATAGTACGGGGAAAGTGGTTCATGAGGCATGGTGTTGGAGATCAGGAATGTATATTGAGACTGGTTTCCTGAGAGGCAGTACCTGTAGGAGGTTTTGAAAGATAACCCAGAGCTGAATGAGTAGCTAGTGAGGGTACAGAATGAACAGAAAGCATGGGTGCCTTGTGTCCATTCCAACTATCCTTGCCCTTCTCACAGTTGTGGATCTCATGCCCCGCCTCAGTCAGCGAGGAAGAACAGTACAAATATCCTCCTGCCTAAACCAGCAACTTTGCAAACTCATATGCAGAACATATTATCATATACATACACAAAGAAAGACAAAACAAACAAGAAATCTGGCACAGATTCGGTACTTTTTTTCCCTCCCATAGAGTTGACAAATTCTTGCCTCTTTTCAAAAAGCCACACTAGACTCTTTGTTTTAAGGACAAGTGGAGATAGTCTTTATTCTTTTCTGATTCTCCATATTTCACCATGCCAGAGAAAGGAAGGAAAGCATAGATTGTAATAGGAGAAGAAAGAACCAAATGTATGATGTTGATATAAAATACCAAAGAATCAGGGAAATGAAGGAGCGTGTGTGTTTTTTCTTCTTGAGGAAGAGTTTGCTGTGTATTCAGGGATGGTCCATGTGAGCTGGGAAAGTGTGTACATAATTAAATCATTTTCTCTGTGGGCACGTGTTCAACTTCTGGCCACCTCTGATGCTTCCAAAGTTAGTGATTCATTTCCTTGATTCTGCCAGCTTGTCGCTGTCAGCGTAGGGTCCCTCTGCACATGGTAGAGAATCCTGAACCACAGATTTACTGCTACTCCTTCCTTGTTTCATTTTAACAGCTGCCAGTCATCAAACTACCTTCTTTCTACATCTGCCACCCACTACACACCCTCATTTACAGTCTAATCAACACACCAGATAACACCAGCTTGATCAGAGATTCATATACCAGGACTACCATATAACAGATGACTCATCTTTGGACTTTCTGGGATTTCATGGTGAATTTGTTCACAAAGAGCTTATGCATAATACAGGATCTCTCTAAAATAAAATCCCGGATCAGTTGTGCAATTCCCTGGACACTGATAATGGTTAAGCAGCAATAGACAGCATATGATTATGGTTCCAATCAAGGAGACCTCATCCCACATAAATATCTTTGCCCAGTGATGATGAATAGCAAGCTTTTAGCATAATGCCTAATAAATTAAGACTGTTGAAAAGTTAATTTCTGCTATTTATAGTGATCTCGAAGGCATCCTACCTTAATCTGATATGTATTTTGGAAGGATCTAAAGCTATGAAAGAGGAGAAACACAGAGGAAAGGGGAAGTTTGGTTTGTTTTTCATCAGAACCTTATTTAACTTAAAACAGGGAAAAGCCAAGCCTGACTATCTTCCTCATTATTAAACCAGCTTAGGAAAGTCACAAATCTCATTTTTAAACACACTTTGGTGGACCAAAAAACATAGCATGCTGTGAATCAATGGGATTCCATGCTCAAGTCAGATCTTAAAGAATTTGAGGGATACATATTTTTGTGGAGCAAAAGGAATTAAATTTTCACCAGAAGTTTTCTTTAAGTCAGGGCCATACTCTACTGTCTTCTGTGTATGATATCAGGTTACCCTGTTTCATAAAGGGGAACACTGGGGAAATAATGGGAAGGAGAGAGGAAGTGGTGGACTTCAGTTTGTATATGATACATAGGTAACTCATCTCTGCCTCCTCCATACTTCTTTCTGGTTCCATGGATGTGGTGACAGGAGAACAATTAGAGCAGAAGGTATCAGTCTGAGTGATGATTTTTCCCTTCCTTTCCGACTTAGGTCCTGTGACATGCTCATTTCCCCACTGGAATTTTTTTTTTAACTTTTTATTTCATATTGGAGTATAGCTGATTAACAATGCTGTGATAGTTTCAGGGTGACAGCAAAGGGATTCAGCCATACATATACATGTATCCATTCTCCCCCAGATCCCCTCCCATCCAAGCTGCCACTTAACACTGAACAGAGTTCCCTGTGCTATACAGGTCCTTGTTGGTTACCCATTTTAAATCTAGCAGCGTGTCAGTTTGGGATGGACATGTTCCCACTGGAGTTTTAAAGAAAGACTTCTTCGTCTCTCAGGGCTGTAGGAGAAATCCCTTCCTCTCAGCTCTGACAAGATGTCCTTCACAAATTGTGATGAGAACAACATCATGGTGTGGAGTTTCTAGCAGAAAGTACTTCTTGTTTTGTATTTGAGGAAAATGTGGGTATTGTGTTAATTAAATAGTTGATACATTTTGAGGTCTTGTTAATAGATATTACTTATTGAAATATTAACATTTTATTCACTATACATTCAAATGAGCCATTGAACATATAACAAACCACATTTAAATATTTAAATTATATTTAGGGGAAGAAGTACATTTGGATCTCTAAGTAAAGAGCACTCTGAGTAATGAGTCTTTTGTTTTGTTTTTGGATAATTGTGTTTTCAAAAACCATTGAGAAGCATAAACTCCTAATGTTTCAGAGATTGGAAAGCGCTTAGGCATCCTTTGCTACTGCTGCTGCTGCTGCTAAATCGCTTCAGTCGTGTCCGATTCTGTGCGACCCCACAGATGACAGCCCACCAGGCTCCCCTGTCCCTGGGATTCTCCAGGCAAGAACACTGGAGTGGGTTGCCATTTCCTTCTCCAATGCATGAAAGAGAAAAGTGAAAGTGAAGTTGCTGAGTCATGTCCAACTCTCAGCGACTCCATGGACGGCAGCCCACCAGGCTCCTCCGTCCATGGGATTTTCCAGGCAAGAGTATTGGAGTGGGGTGGCATTGCCTTCTCCCTGGGCATCCCTTAGCTTACTCTAAATTAAACAACCAACCAGGAACTTCCCTGGAGGTCCAATGGTTTTAAGACTTTGGTTTCCAGTGCAAGGGGTGTGGATTCAATCCCTAATGAGGGAGCTAAGACTTTACATGTCTTGTGGCCCAAAAGTCAAAACAGAAAGAACAGAAGCCATGTTGTAACAAATTCAGTAAAGACTCTAAAAATGATACACATCAAAACAAACAAACAAACCAACAAAAAACTTAAAAAAGAAAACAACCAACCAGAGAGTGTTTGAGGGATACGCTGGGGAATTTTTATATCAGATCATAGTGCTTCAGACTCAACTCTGCAGATACATAGTATTGAATCATTAAAAAAAAAATTTACATTTGGAATAATGTAAGCTCTTATCCAGCATAAATACATTTCACTGACAGTTGAAAGCAACAGGATTCCAACTAACAGTTATTTCTTCATATTGTACTTTTGTAACTGTCTTATCTACCTTATTACAAACTCCGGCATTACCCTTTATTATCTAAATAAATGCCTAAGTTTGACTCATGACAATGTCTCTTTCCCGGATCTGTTTTAGTGCTCCCTGTGGCCACCCCTCAGTTACCACAACATCTCCCTAAAGCAGCTCTTTGGCTAACAAAGAGAAGCTTCAACACCAGGAAGAAGACATTCCTCTCATATCAGAGGCAAAGCTTTCTGTGAATTCTTTGATAGTTATAAATTCAACCATTCACTAGTTTATTTGCTTAAGAATTGTTTTTTTCTGAGACACATCCCAAATCCACAGGCACTGGATTAAATGCTGTGCCGAATCAGAGCCTAATGAGATACTGACCCAGGACTCATGGAGCCCATAGACTGCTGAGGGCAAGACATGTATGGTAGGCACTGTAAATACAGGGCAGAGGAAGCAGTAACGAGAAATACAAGCCAGGTGCTTGGAGAATAGAGAGGAAAGTGTCATATCTGGGAATTATAAGGAAAAGCTTCGTCTAAATATGCAAAACCTGAGCAGTCAAGACACTGAAGTGCTAGACTTTACCAGGAACAAGTTAATTTCCCTGCAGTAGGAAAGACACAACCCAGTTGAGAATCAGCATCTAGGCATTCTGATTACAGAAAAGTTAACAATCATTGACAGAACACCACCCAGGGTGGGTCTGAGGACCTGTAGTGGGGACAGAAGTCAGAGTTAGAAAGAATGGGCCAAGGAGGATCTACTTGGAGACCAAGCCAGCCAGCCCTGAGCCACTGGAAAAAGTCAAACTTCACAGCTGCCAAAATACACATTCTCAGTTGCTCAAGAAGGCAGATTAGACTGGGCTGACTCTGGGAGATTAATCAGTTACAGGTGCACTTGGGCCTTTTAGGTGCATTTGATCAGAGGAGTAAACTCATTTCACACAGCTCAGCTGAGGGCTAGCAACTTGCCCTTTATTTTTATTGGGGCTAATGCTGTAGCTGAACCCTGTGCTCTCACATTTCTGCATGTGCCTGGGAGATGCCCAGATTGCTGTAGTGCCTAAACCGCAAATCTTTCAGATAACTTTGGGTGCCTCTGGGGACCAAGGCAAGGATGAGAGCAGTGAGGCAACTGGGATGCAAAATACAAGGAGGCACCCACTGTCAGGTTGCTCACACTGGCTTGCACCTCCCTAAGATAAGTGAAGGCTTCCCTAAACTCTGTCTCTCCCCCAAAAGGGAGGGTTTGGAAAGGAGTGGCTTTCCAATTCCAGGAGGTGTAAGGGTTTCAACAATTCTATGGTAGGTAGACACTTAAATAAGGAAAAGTATGGAGCAATGAAGGGCTTCCCTGGTGGCTCAGATAGTAAAACCCCTCCTGTAGTACAGGAGATCTGGGTTCAATCCCTGGGTCAGAAAGATCCTCTGGAGGAGGAAATGGCAACCCACTCCAGTAGTTTGGCCTGGAGAACCCCATGAACAGAGGAGCCTGATAGACTAAAGTCAGGGGGTTGCAAAGTGTTGGACATGACTGAGTAACTAACACACACAGACACAAGGAGCCTGGTCAATTTCCCAAGGATCTGTGATCAAACATTCCCACTGAAAGAGCCCCAAAAGCAATGGTATTCCAAATGTCCAGTCTAAATAGGGCTTTTCTGATTTATTTTCTCTAAGGAAAGACTGGATTCATATTTTAACTTCCCTCTTCTGTGAGCCCTCTTCATATGTCCCCAACTGAAAATGATTTCACAGTCCTTTCCCCTTCTATTCACGGAAAACAGAAATTCAAACTATATACCACTGAGAAGAGTTTCCATGTAGGATATTTTTCTAATTCTGCTGTGGCTTAAGACTTGGTTGTAACACCTGAGTCCTGCTAAGGAGTGCCAGCTCTCGTGTTCAAACACTGTTTTAGGATTACTGCATATCTGTTACAATGCCCTCTGGCTCCTTCTCCTCAATGAGACTTGAAACTGGCAACCATTTTTTATAAACAGAGTGATAACCACAAAATATTCAACAAATTAAATAAACGGCTTAACAACTACATAATCCAGAGAGAAAGCATAGATGTTATTGTTTTCATAACATATCTAATCTTTTCTTCATTATCCAATTTGATTCACTATCATCATTTTTTAAGAAAAATTAAGCTAATATTATAAAATTGTGCCCATGTTTTCCTTTTTATTAAACTCTTTTTCTCTTATAATATCTTTTAACTCACACTCAAAAAAAAAATCCTATTTGGGAAAGAGAAAAAAATAAGAGGAAGAAACTATTCTTGAGGCTGGAGAGAGAGATTTTATTTATTAGGTTGGCCAAGAAGTTCACTTGAGTTTTTCCATAAGATGTTTAGGGAAACTGAATGAACATTTTGGCCAACCCTATACATAGCTCCATGACTCCAAAAGAAATGGGTAGATTTTTCTCAAAGAACAAGAAAAGAATCAAATATGTTGTGTTTCGGGTTTCCCTGGTGTAAAAATAAGAGGAAGAAACTATTCTTGAGGCTGGAGAGAGAGATTTTATTTATTAGGTTGGCCAAGAAGTTCACTTGAGTTTTTCCATAAGATGTTTAGGGAAACTGAATGAACATTTTGGCCAACCCTATACATAGCTCCATGACTCCAAAAGAAATGGGTAGATTTTTCTCAAAGAACAAGAAAAGAATCAAATATGTTGTGTTTCGGGCTTCCCTGGTGACTCAGTGGTAAGGAATCTGCCTGCCAGTGCAGGAGATGTGGGTTCGATCCCTGGGTCAGGAGGAAATGGTTTCCCACTCTAGTATTCTTGTCTGAGCAATCCCATGGACAGGGTAGCCACCCTGTCCATGGAGTCACAGAAAGTTGGACAAGACTGAGGAACTAAACAGAAAGAACAAAGGTTGTGTTTCAGTCACAAACACCCGGATATTAGAGACTGAATGACACCAGAGCACACCTTCCTGAACACATGGAGGACAGATGCGCACACAAAGCCGCCACAGCACAGCTGAGGGTGTCTGACCATGCCCGGTCCCTCGTGCAGAGGTCCCAGGCCCTTCCCAGGGAATCACACTGCAGCCCAGCCGACTCAGCTCGATGCCTCCAGCAGCACAGAAATGCGGGCCTTTCCCTCAGTGATTCATCCCTGTGGTAATCAGGCAAACTGTCGTGGAGATTCTTTCATAAATTACTTCATCTCGCTGATTTTAATTAAAGACCGTTGTAGACTGATGAAACTGGGAAAAAGGAATCTAAACGTATTAAGAATGTTTTAGATCATCTTACCCAAGCGGGTGGAGGGAGACATGCAGACCTAAGTCACTTTGGACATGAGAGGAGTTTGTAAGACTGAAGGTAAAAAGGAACTGTATATGAGTTGATGAGGTTATTTCTCATGGAGGTACAGGTTGACAATTCTAATGCTACTGTGCATGTATACTGGAATGGGATAACTATCTATTCCATTATATATTATATAATGTTACATATTCTGTTAACTATTATTCCATAATAGTTAACACAGAAGAATTCTAAATGAAGTATTTGCCCTAAAGAAGGGGGAATGTAACTCCCTGTTTCTCAAGTGTGGGCTGTGCATAGAGACTCCTTTTCAAAGAGAATAGTATGAAAAGTGCTGGGAGGAAAATAACTTCAGTGGAGAAACCTGACAAACACTGCTCCAGCCAGGTGATCAAGGTCAGCATCAATGGTCATGAATCAGATTGACAGGATGTACCTTGGATATGACGTGATGACAATACATTTCACCTCTGTGCTCTTGTAACTGGGAAGGGTTAATTTAGGCTGAATTTTAGGCTGGATCTGCCTCTGTGACTTTAACTCTTCTCTTGCCACTTTGGTATTATAAGCATGCATAATGACCTGCCTCCAGGGAGACAACCTGACCCCGCCCACCTGTGAAGGACCTGACATTCTTGAATTCTTTGTGTGGCAAATGACTACAGCGCCCTGGCACCCCTCATCTGTGGCTTTCAGAAATTCACATTTGCAAGGACTGGATCACAGATAGATGTGACATCTTTGTTTGTTGATACGACAGGAGATACTCCATTTCATACCACCCATGAAATGACTGCAAGGAAGTGAAACTAACACATCCCCCTATCCGAGGCTTGCCATTCTAGGAGATGCTTGCTAGAATTAAATGGTCTTTTTACTTTGTTTCCTCACCCCCCTCCTCCTTCATCTCTAATCCAGAATCTAACATCCAGGCCCAGATAAGATGGTTATTTTGAGGTGCTAGCCTGCCATCTTCTCCATCAACCAGCTCCAGAATAGAGGCACTTCCTAGTCTGAACACCTCGTCTCAGATTCATTGACTTATTGTGTGGTGAGCAGAGGGAGTTTGGACTCAGTAACAATCTTTCTCCCCAAAAATCTATCTAAGAGAAAGATATTAGACAAATAAAGGGATATCCTACAAGAAGCCTGATCAGTACACCTCAAAACTGTCAAGATTATCAATGGTAAGTAAATATGAAAAACTGCCAAATCCAAGAGGGCCTAAAAAGAAATGCCAACTACTGTGGTGTCCTGGATGGGGTCTTAGATCAGAAGAAAGACACTATGTATAAAATAAGGAAATCTGAGTAAACTATGGACTTTAATAATGTATCAATATTCATTAATTCTAATAAATATACAAATATATATTCATTAATTCTAACTATAAATAACACGTATAAAATATATGGATGGATGGTGGCGTGTGTGCTCAGTTGTGTCTGACTCTTTGTGACTCCATGGACTGTGCAGCACACCAGACTCCTCTGTCCATGGTGTTTTCTGCAGGCAAGAATACTGGACTGGTTTTCCATTCCCTCTTCCAGTGGATCTTCTGGTCCCAGGAATCGAACCCATTCTCTCATGTTTCCTGCATTGGCAGGTGGATTCTTTACCACTGGTGCCACTTGGGAAACCCATGCTCAACAGTAATAAATAAAAATAATCTGTTTTGCAGACAAGCGATTCCTGTGTGCTCGGAAAAGGAACCTCATCTTAGAAGGATTGACGTACTTTGAAAAGATGGCCTTTAGAAGCAAGCAAGTCAATTGTGAGACATGGTCTGCAGGAGGAAAAACTGATGTGTGAGTAAACCCAGTTGTGCTAAGAATTTTTTTGCTTCCTGTTCTACATTCCATCCTTCTCTGCCCTAGAAGGCTGACCTCTATAGACTGCATCAAGGTTAACCCTTCTTCACCATCTGCGAACTGGTCCAGCCATGGAAGGTCCTGGCAGAAGACAGTGAGGGTAAGAGCAGCTTTGGGCTGGGAATTGCCCCGGACTTTCGCCTGCTGACCCTGCATCCCTCTTTGGAAGACTACAGTTTGTTTCCTTCCACTTCGGTTCTTTCCGACTTGCATCCTCTCTCTTTCCCCAGTAACCCCTCAAATCCAGTAACCTTGCATCTGCCGATTTTAGCATGGTTACTTAGCCTGAGTGTCCCTAAATGAAGAGACTGGTGAAGACTTGAGTGCACACAGTTTATTCAGAAACTTTTCTCAGAGCACAGGAATGAGAGGCAGGGGGGTTGGAGAGGAAGTAAAAGCCTTAACATGAATGAGTTATTGAACTGGCCACAGCTCTCATTAAGTGGCACTCAATCCTTCAGTCCTCTGAGAAATCTTCTGGAATGCATTGCAGAACAGCCTGCTGGGGAAGATATAGGGTCCTGGGCATCTAGCTACTCAACTAATTGTTGACCTGGAGCAGGAGAAGGAGCCTCCTGGAGCCTCAGTCTTCTCCCCAGGAGTTGGGGAGAAATGCCTCCTCAGGGCATGATTGTGAGGCTTGAACAAATGACAGCTTACAGCCTCTATGCAGAGTGGCAGGTTTCAGTGAAAGTGAGTGAATCCTTCTCAGAGCTATTCTCTATTAGGTTCCATTTTAAGTTCCATTTTCTGTAATCACTTTGACCATACTTATTTACATATTTATTTTTTTAATCTATCTCATCTCCCTGACTTTATTGTAAATTCAGCCAAATTTTACTGTCAGTATTGTTTTTTAAAAAGTTAATGATCTTTATTAAGCCATCCTGTGTGTCAGATAAGATCCTGAAGCACTTCACTTACATCGTCCCAACAGTGACCCACTGAGATAGGATATTAACCTCATTTTAGGAACTACAAAGCAAAGCTTACTTCAGACAACTAGTGAGGGGTGGGACCACAATTCACAAGGAAGTCTGCCTCAATCCTAGCTTCTACTTTCGTAAATACAGCGCCTCCCTCCCACTGCCAGGCATACAGTAGGAACTCCATAGTCATCTTTGAAAATAGATCTGATCTACGAGATACCATGCAACACATAAATATGCCTGTTAAAGACAGAACTTACTTGAAAAAGATGTATCAAAATCAATAAAATGTATATATGATTACTCAGAAATAGGTTCTTTTCTTCCCTTTCTCTACTAAACCTTCTCCAGTTCAGCTTATCCTCACTACTCTACCCAACCTGCACTTATCAAAATCACTCAAGACCTCCATGTGACTATATTCAGGGTCATTGCTCAGTCAGTCCTCTTCCTTCTTGATTTCTCTGTAGCACTGGATGCAGTGGATTAGCGCTTCCTTAAAACACTCTCTAGGACCACAGCTCTAGAAGCCAAGTCTCCTCCAGTCTCACCAGATGGTTCCTTTGCTGACCCCTCCTCTCCTCTCCCTGTGAAGTTTATGGTTTATGTGTCCCTGGACTCAAGCCTCTTCTGTATCTACCCCTTCGATACTAAATCTCATTCAGTGTCATGGTTTTAAATACCATGCAATCACTTCTGCTATCATAGGACAAAGCATTCCTAAAAAATTCACTGTGTCCTACAGAATCATACAATGACAACCTCAGGGCTTGTTTAAAAAGTGTGATTGGGAGACAATACTCAAAAATGTCAGCAGTGACATGTAAAGAAAAAGAGATAGAACCTTGGAAAAAACATAAGCCCGTTCCACATAATTTGAATGGATAAGAAATCCAAAAATACTCAAATTAATGTTACTTTATCTTGACAAAGACAAGAAGGGTAGCAGTTGTGAGTTAAGTGTGATATGGTAGAAAGAGAGTTGTCTGAAATCAGTCAGGGGACTTGTAACAGCAGATGGGTATGGCTCATAACACCTGTTCAACTTAGGCAGGTATTTGAGATGTGTGCTTGTGAGCATTTTGAGTTTTCTGGGACAGTTAGGTTCAGCTGGGTGCATTCATTTAGTGTTTCTTCCAGAATAAATCATATATAAGCAAATGTGAAATTCACGCTATGTTTAAAATGTTCCCTAATGCATCGACTTGTGTTAGGCCTGCAAAGATGCTATATACTAATAAGTTCATATACACGTTTGGGCTTAGGATTTCAACATATGTTTCTGAGGAATACAATTCAGCCCACACACAAAGTTTACTCCAGA